>CM017321.1:56683159-56782456 GCA_006937295.1 Carpinus fangiana
CCTAATAGGAGGTCCATGTGATTTTGATAAAGGACCAAATTGGTCCTTCTGTTACTTGACCGTTAGTTGACTTAACGAACTAACACATGGACGAATGAAAATTTAACACTTGGCACAAGTTGCCATGTCATCACTGATGATGTGGCCACCTAATTAATTTGTTTTTTTTTTAAAAAAAGACAAAATTTGGGGTGGCCAAAACCACCGCCAATGGAGTCTTTTTTGTCTTTTTTTTTTTTGAAAAAATATATATTTTATTAAAAATAAAAAATTTAATTAGGTGGCCACATCATCATTGATGACGTGGCCACTTGTGCCAAGTGTCAAATTTTCATTCGTCCACGTGTTAGTCCATTAAGTCAACTAACGATCAACTGATAGAAGGACCAATTTGGTCATTTATCAAAACCACATGACCTCATATGATAAAAATTAAACCTTAAGGAGGAAAAAATAAAGTTATGAAACTCCAAGGGGGTATTAGGTATTTAACCTTAATAATAATAATAAATCCAAAAATTGAGACTACCACATTAGTATTATGAGATAAAAATGTAATTTTTATTATTTTTTTTCAATTGTGAACTTTGTGTTCTTTTCCTTGTAGAGCTTAAAAATTAACCATCAATCATGAAACAAAACGGAAACTAACTGTACTGATGGTTTTCTGCTATATATATATTATATATACGAGTGAAGGCACTGGTCGCCATTAGTGAAGTGACGAAACAGAATATTAAGAAGGATGGGGATTTCCTCCCAATATATGACCGTTTGCTCGTGATCTCCGTGGGAACGGGTTCAAACAAGAGCGAACAAAAGTACAATGCTAAAATGGCTTCAAAGTGGGGGGCAATATGTTGGTTATATAACGATAGTCATACTCCATTGATAGATTGCTACAGTGAAGCCAGCCAGGATCTGGTTGATTTCTACAACTGTGTCGTTTTTCAAGCTCTTCATTCCGAAAATAACTACCTGCGGGTACAAGTATGTTACCACCTCTATTCTTTTGTCTCTCACGAACTCCTTCACATAACATCATTATATATATATATACACACACACACACACACAAACAACAATATAAAATTTCCCAACATGGAAGATGAGTGTAGTATATGCTTTGGTTTAATAATGAAGTGATTGCTTTTGGATGGATGATGAACCTGCAGGACGATACGCTACACGGTAATTTGTCTTCTGCTGATGTTTCTACGACGAAGAACTTGGAAGATCTAGTGAAAGTGGGTGAGGACTTGCTAAACAAACCAGTAGCGCGCATAAATTTGGATACTGGTCTCTATGAACCAATTCCAAATGGTGGAACCAATGAGGAAGCACTAGAAAGGTTTAACACTTACCTCCCATTTAACTCAAAATTTCTCTAAAAATGATGCATTTTCATACAAGGATTTGACATCGATCAATAGAGATTCTCTCAGCAATTTTCGGGCAACCCACTTCATTTGGTCTCATAGAGAGTTTTTCATATTTATAGTATGAATTGCTAACAATTTGGATAGCAAAATATTAAACCAGAGAGAAGTAGCATCCATGATCTCTTCTGCCAAACTACGTACTAAGCATCGTTTCAAATGCTTGCAGGTTTGCAAAATTACTTTCAGAGGAAAGAAAACTGCGAAGGTCGAGATCACCAGACACCAAAGGCACAATGTAGTGAACTGAACTCTGTTTTGTTGTGCTACGAATGCTCTACACGCAAATATAATTTGTTATTCTAATTGCAAAGCAAGAATAAACAGACGAAAAAAAAGATGGAATGTCAAGGATTTACAATAAGAGGCACTCCTTTCCAGCCTTCGCCCCTATCTTCTTTCCCATTTTTAATGTCCCAGTGTTTTCTTTTCTTTTTCTCTTTAAACGAAGAGAAATCAGTACCCTTGCTGATTGACAATGCTACTTCAACAAAGTCGGATAAAAATGGAATAAAAAAGTAGAATGTATTTACTCTTTTGGTTCATTCTTTAGGAGCCAGAAGCCAAAAAAAAAAAAAAAAAGAGAGAAGACGAAAGGCAAAGATATAGTAAATAGTGATTGGAAAAGGCAGTGGCGAGCCTGCAAACAATACTACAAACGGATATCGGACCAGTTCAAGGACCAGTTCAAGTAGCTTCACAAATAAAACCATATTTGATATTTTGATATTCCTATCAACCACTTGAATTATGGTAATGTACAAGAGCAATAAGTAATAAGAAGCAGACATATTCATATATAGGTTATAATATTGCGAGGATTGACCCTTGCATTATCAAGAAAAAAATGGAAATGTATGGCACGAATTGAATCAAATAATATACATAAATAAATAAATAAACAAATATATTCAGCTTTAGTAAGCTTTACAAATTACACTCCTAAACTACGCAAATATTTGCTGAATGACCATCTCGGCATTTCCATTGCACTGTGCAAGAAGATGGATCGCGTCTGCCCTTGGCAAAGCAAGAAACTCCTGCACCACCCAAAATATTAGACACAACCAAAAAATTATAATATCTTGTATGAAACAAACAAAGTACTCATATAAGCGTCATCTTTCCTTTTTCCAAACCCGGAAGAGAAAGGGGTAGAGAAGAGGTGGTGGCCCAAATTATGTGAAGTGTCAGAAAAGGAGGAAAGCACTTTCAAATGAAAAAAAGTGTTTCAAGTGTCTTGACTTGCGACTCTACTGTACCTTGTTGACACGTATTAGCATATAATTCGAATGTGAAAAAAAAACATTAGTTACCGACGTGGCTCTAATCACATGCTTACACATGCAAGTAATAGAAGAGTTGTAGGTAACGTTATTATGAAGATAGACAATGGTTCAAAACTTAACACCACAAAGATGTGAAAAAAGCTAGACCAGAAATAAGCCCTGATGCCAAGAACGCATACACATGCTTTCAGGTGACCATTATAATCGAATGATTCTTACACGGATGCAGTCATACAATTTATGGTAAAAAAAAAAAAAAAAGACCTTAAAAAGGTTATAGAATGGAAAGAACAATAACATGCGACTTGCTAGAGTAATTAAATGAAGATCCAAAAGGCATGATAATATGAAGAAACACAATGCCAGAGCTCATAATATTAGATGACAAAAAAAAAAAAAATTATTGGACATCACAGGGTAGTAGCAAGTAAGACATCCACACTCACCATTACTTTAAGAATTGCATTTTCATCACAGACAACATCTCTGGATGATGCTTGGGTTGGACTGCTACCATCTTCTGAAATTTTGGCGCTTGAACATATTGTAACTTGAGAAGATCCAAGGGTGGAAGTATCGGCATTTGAATTCAATATAGCACCTGCAGTGAGTAAGGAAGTGTTGACTTCTTTCAAGGAATCAATCCTCAAATGATTTTCAAACCGATCTCTACACATTTGAAGTTTAAACCACTCATTATGAGTGTAAAGGGTTGCTTTCATTATTTTCATAAGCTGGGGTTCCTCGATACCAAGCCTCCTACCAACTGCAACCTATCCAAGAAAAAAAAATGTATTCAAGATTCATACGATGAGTTTAAATAAAAAATTCATATCATCACTAGCAAATTAGTAATACACTTACAATCAATCGCAAGGAAGATCTACATTGAGTAGTAATCTGCAAGAGTTCAAAGCATGCAGAGAAACAAGGAACTTATGACCAAACTTTTAGCCACAAAAAAGAACTTAAGTTTTAACATTGCTAATCTGCTCTGTCAGTACTTGATTTTGGTCAATGTCACCAAACCACAACGTCTCTCCTCATCAGTTGTTAAATCCAACCAACCAGACGTTGCCATTGCGACAATGGAAACTCCTAATTTCCAAATCAAATGGAAATATGGAAATACTGTCTGCAATCTTTACAGGTACAATCAAGATTGTTTGCTTGTCATGAAGCCAAGACCTTTCCCATATCAAAGAGAAATACCACTATGCTACCAACGAGGCAATTTAAAACTGAAACTTCTAAAATAATATTGTGCAGAACTGGCAATAAATTACCAAAATGGGAGTATGAACTCCCTCAATACTTCCACCACTGCCTTTGGTTGTCTCTAACTTCGAAGTTGAAGAAACAGAGCAATATGAAAATAAAATCTCATGAACCTTATCCACTATAATTAACATTTTAAATTTTTTCTATCATATTGCCTTTAACTTATCAAAAGAAAAAAAAGAAAGATATATAAAAAGCAAAATGAACTCTATCTCATCTTTTTGGATTGGTAAGCTACACATTCCTGATGGGTTTTGAACTCAAGATAACACCCTATGTGCCTTTTTTTTACAGGGTAGGAAGTATCATTTGAGCTAGAGCTCGTTGGTGTCAAAATTCAATATCTTTTTTTATAAGCAATACACAACTTACGCACTCAGACATAATTAAGCCAATGACCTCGCCCTCCACCCCTCACTAAAAGGTGAAGGAAATGCCATTTGGTCCAAATAACACCGGTCTATCTGATGACGAAAAATTGAATTACTTGAATCCTACAGCTTATAGAAAGCACATGTTTTATTAGTCAGGACTCTCTCTCAGTAACTTATACAGCTAGCATTATGCTCACTGAATTGCGAAGGTGCTATTTAATACTCCTCAAACATGCCTCAACTACTTGTCTTTGAAGCCTTATAATCATTACTTTCTCCAGCCTTCTGAGAAACTACTACCATGTCCCCTCCATATTTTCCCCACACCATGCAGTCTGAAACATAATTTACATAAAATTACATGTTGTGAGAACTTTCAATAAAATGTGGAAAAAAGGAGATGTGGTGCCATCCAATAGATAGGAGTAAACTCCATAAAAAACGACATTTCTATATTATATTTTCCCTTTCCTCTGCCTGTTCTGCAGCCCAAGCCCACATATATGAACGTTGAACCACTTAAGGTCCCAAAATTTGTATTTGTACACGTTTAGTTCATTTTGACACTCTGACACCAGAGTCAAATTCCAGCAGTTTTATCAGTTTCCTAGTTACAAATGAGTTAACAATAATATGATGTGGTTTCTTCCAGTCAAATCACTAACCAAATCACAGAGAGAACCATATTAGAGTATTGAAACAGTTAAATACCAAATGCAACAAACTTCAGATCAAGCATATGCCCCAGACATCAGAAGATGGTAGCCTCAAACGGCAACCTAAGAAGCTTAATATTATAACTTAATAATGCATCAATTACAACTGTCAATAAATTAGATCTGCAAATCACACCATACCTGGAGTGACGTTGAAAGGGCATGTAAAGGCAAGCCTTTCCCAAGTGCATCTTCATTAGGTCGGAGCAATGCCAACAAAGTCTCCTTCAGGGGTTTCAGCAAGGCAGGGTCACTGGCAGCTAAAGGTCCTAAATGGGAGCACGCAACCCTCAAAGCACTGGAATAATCACCAGAGCTGACCAGCTTAAGGAATTCAACCTAAATCAGCAAACAGATCAGATAGTCACATTTTTTGGAATTTATATATAAACATAAATTAGGGGAAACTACACTTACCCTTTCTTAAACTCTCACTCAATTTGCAATCTCCTCCAAACTTATACAAGTTGCAAAGTACCCTCCGTTAGTATTTTCTATTAAATCCGACAGAAATGGGTCACGTGCAATACACATGACATAAATATCCATTATATCCCTATCATATAAAGAAAAATACAATTATGTCCTTAATTTTCTTTTTAATAAAAATAAAAACCTTGCCAGGCCATGGAGACCCACAACTAAGTTGGGGAGGCCCATGGCTTGGTCTTAGGTCTAGAGTCACGTGTACAATTATGTCCTTAATTTTGTTTTTAATAAAAATAAAAATAAAAATAAAAACCTTGCCGGGCCATGGAGACCCACAACTAAGTTGGGGAGGCCCATGGCTTGGTCTTAGGTCTAGAGTCACGTTTACTGCTTATGTCGGATTTAATAGATAATTCTAATGGAGGTGGTAAGTGTAAGGGCTAGGTAGTTGGGGGGGACATTGCAATTTCTTAAAGCCTGAGGGAATATTGCAAATTGGGTGGTAATTTGAAGGGTTAAGTGTAGTTTCCCCCATAAATTATTTCCTTCCAATGAAGCCATAGATGATAGGATCCACTAACCTGCTTAAGTTGGAACAACAATATAGGATTTTGCACAAAAAGTTTTGGGTCCATAGCATTAACTTCTTCAACAACCTCTGCAGCCATTCCCTTACTAGCTAGTTCTTTCATCCCCAGCACAATCTCGTATTTATCCTCCCTACTATTAACATCTAATATTGAGTGTTTTCCTGAGCCCTGCATAACAGCATTCAGTTAATAATCAACTTGTCACAAGGAATAACAATAAATATCAAATGAGTACCTGTTGTTCCTTTGAGATAAATGTGCTGGAAACCAGGGTAGTTGTGCTAAGCTCTTGCTTACTGCATTCGTCGAAAGGAACACCATAACTAAAATCTTGATCATCATGTCTTCCCCTCCATCGCTTGCGTTTACTCCTCTCTCCAGTTCTGAGGGTTCTATACCTCTGCTGAACGCTTGGATTTTCAGGCTGATGCAATCCACTGGTGCTACAGTCTTCTTGGTTGCTGGTTGGCTCACAAGCATATCGTAACTCAACATCCATTCCACGAATGCTAGACACATCGGCATTGTTTTCAGGAGAACCATCCATGTGAGTATTATTGACTGAGTTCTCACCATCTGAATGTTTATTGGCACCAGAATCCACTTCAAGAGAACAGTTTCTTGATGAACTACACCCAGGCTCTGGGTGATTAACTTTAGGTTGGGAAACTGTTCGCATTTCTGAGGCTGAAGGCATCATAAATATTTTGATAAGAAATAATCAGAGTTTCTAGCAATAAAAAAAGGGAAATTTTGTAATAAAGATAGAAAATTTTGAATTTTACCAGATGTGGAAGTGATGCCAGAATCCACAATTCCCCTATAAACACAATACTCACAAACAAGCTCATCAAGCATTGAAACATCCAATCTCATCCTGCATAATTCATTCTGCAATAAATAAAAACAAGAATAAGACTTGCAAGTTCAACATCTATATCAGCCACCCAATTACAAAATAAGGCAGGCAAATAGTAGCACCCAGAAGAACCCGGTAAGTCTACTAATTGGATTATAATGACCATGAAGAAAGCATATTGTTTCAAATGATAAGACCAACATGTTTGTGTCTAAGGTTTAAACTTAGAGGAATTGGAAACATGGAACAAGAACTATTTTTTTTTTTTTCTTTAATGAATAACAAACATGCCACTAGAACTAAATATTTCCAGCATAAAACTGCCTTTTAAAAAATAATAATAATAATAATAAAAAGCCTAACTTTTCAAGTATTAAGCAAAGAGTAAAGCTACTCTTCACAAAGCTACTCTTAACAGTTTACACCAATTTTATACCGGCTGACGTGGCATGTTGTAAGTGGCTTTTCTTATGCTTTTTTCTTTACAAGTGGCTGACATGGGAAGTCACTTACAACACGCTATGTCAGCTGGTATGAAATGGGCGCAAAGAGTAGCATTACCCTTAAGTAAATATCTATATGCTTGCATTGATAAGTTTTCAATCTATTACAAAAACCCTCTAGAACTGTTAAAGTTTTACAAAACTATTTTCACTTCTCAAATGTTTGAAAACACTTCTCAAATATTAGTTATCCAAACGGATTTACAGATGTGGCCCCACCACTAACACACTTTAACAAAACAAACTACAAAACTCTTCTCAAAACACAAACACTTTTGGCCTGCAGTGGCTGCCATGAATGTTAAGCTGCCACAAACTTTCAGCGGCCCCAACCCCAAGGCAGCCAACACAAATTTCCGGCAGCCCCAAGGTGGCAGCCACAAACTTCCAGAGGTCTTGATGTGGCAACCACGAACATGTAGGGTGGCCCCCACAACCCTTAGGCAGCCCCGATAATGCTAGCGCAAACTTTTGATAGCCCCACAATGATTGCCGCGAACTTTGGAGACCCCACAATGGCCGCCACAAACTTTGGTAAACCCACAATGGCTGTCACAAACTTCTGGCGACCCCATGGTGGCCATCAAGATCGGGCATGAACATTGCAGTGGCTACCACCATTATGGAGTGTAAATTGCAAAAGTTTTTTTCATTTATTTTGTAGAACACACTTTGGTTTTTTTATTTTTCAAAAACACTTCTCAAACTTTTACCAAATGAATTTTAATTTGTGGACCCTACATACAACATTTTTCCGAATGTTGCCCTTACGATGAGGAAGAAGCCAGGGGAAAGCAAGAGAAAGAGGAGAGAAAGAAAGAGAGAGAAGAGAATTAATTTCTCATAATTTTATTTTATAAAAGTCTATCTCCATTGGAGTACAAAGCATGCTTAAATAGACTCCGACTAAACCTTAGGGCAATGCCTATTTATCCATGCCCATTATTTAATTACCTAAAATAATCTAGGACAACACTTAATACCTTGACTCTTGAAAATTGATAAAAAATAAATTAATTAAATACTAATAACTCGTTCCGAATCAAAAGACAGATGAAACTCAAGGATATGATGAGGAATATATTGAAAATATTGTAATAAAGTATAATTGACAAATATTTGCTGACCTGAAATGCCAAAAATAAATCACCCTTAGAAAATCTCAAGCTATCAACCGCCCCTTGTCTTGTGAGCTCTACAGCATGTACAAGAGCTTGCACATCTACCTGGTTTTTTGAAATCAAACATGCACAATAACATACATAAGGGGCCTGCCAAGTACTCTAAAAATGAAATACTTGATACTGATGGTGTTAAACATGAACAAGAGCATACTCACCTGTTTAATGTAAAATAATTTCCTATAGAAAAAAGAATTTCTAATGGTTGTTATGGTGTTGTGGTTGTGGGACTTTTGGGGGCTATAGGTTAATGGTGTGGTGGTGTAGAGAAATGGGGGAAATTGAGTGGCTGTGGTGGTGGCCCTACGGATTGGGGGGTGGGGAAGGAGGTGGTAATAATGATGCAAGGAGGGGGGGAAATGGTGGTGGCGGCTGGAGGAATAGGTGGAAAGTGAGTAGAGGGCACATGCTTGTATAATTTTCCAATAACCATTAAAAAAAATCCCTTTTACTAAAAATTTGTTTTTTTTTATAAGTCAATAGAATATATCAAAAGCACAGAAGGGCGCAACCCTTAGTACACAGGGAGTATACATCGGGGGACTAGGAGGGGGGAGAGAAGAAAGAGAGGAAATCAACAAAACTAATCACTCGTGGGGCAAGCCAGTCCGTTGTCCAAGTGAAAAGAGTAAAAAGGAAAAAATGGAGGAGATCCTCACTAGACCTCGAAGAGTCCTCAAAACATCTATCATTACGCTCCCTCCAAATACACCACATAATACAAAGAGGAACCATTTTCCAAACCACATCACTCCTTGTACAACCACTTGTCCACCAGCTTGCATATAACTCCTTGACTGAGCCAGGCATAACCCAGCAAAGACCGAACCGGGCAAAGAAGGCATTCCACAGAGCACTTGCAGCCTCACAATGGAGAAGGAGATGATCAACCGACTCCTCCTCAGATTCACATAACCAGCATCTGTTCACCAAAACTGTACCCCTCCTCCTAAGATTGTCCAAAGTGAGAATCTTACTACGAGCAGCCGTCCAAGCAAAAAACGCCACTCAAGGAGGAGCCCTAGATCTCCAAATGCTCTTCCAAGGAAAAGAAGTAGAACCACGAGGCGAGAGAACTTAGTAGAAAGACTTAACCTCGAAGTTCCCATTATGCGAAGGAACCCACTACAACTTGTCTTCCCCATCCCCTCTCAACTTACAAGAGTACAAGCACCTGTAAAACGAGGCCAAAACCTCCACCTCCCAATCATGAGCCAACCTAGAAAACTGGATATTCCATTGGATCGCTCCACATTATCAGCAATGGAAACCTCCTTGAAGCTGGCAATATTAAACAAGCCAGGAAAAGCCTCTTTGAGAGCTCTATCCCCACACCAAATATCATCCAAAAAGCAGATCTTTGAGCCCTTAGCAAGATCAAACCTAAAGTGACTCCTAAAAGTCTGCCATCTCTTACAAATAAATTTCCAAAGACCTACCCCATGAGAACCATAAATGTCCCCTAAGCGCCAGCCCCCCCAAACCGACCCATACTTTTCCACCAAGACCCCTCCTCATAAGCGAAACGCCACAACCACTTACCCAAGAGAGCTTAATTAAACCTCCTCACATTCCGGATTCCTAACCCTCCCTCATCTAAAGGAGAGCATACCTTATACCACTGAACCAAATGCATCTTTACCTCATCATTCATCCCCCCCACAAGAAGTCCCGCTGAATTTTCTCAATACGCTTCGCCACATGAACGGGGATGGGAAACAATGGCAACATATAAGTAGGCAATTTCGATAAAGTGCTTTTGATCAACGTAACCCTGCCCCCCTTGGAAAGATACGACCTTTTCCAAGGGGCCAACCGCCGCGACATCAACTTTTCCAACTCCACCCATATCGTTTTGAGCTTGAACGAAGCCCCCAACGGTAATCCCAAATACTTCAAAGGAGAAAGGTTACTAAAAATTCAATTGCACTAAAAAAAAAAAAAGCCATTTTCAAAAAAATATTTTACCTTCATCATATCTTTGGACAATTAGTTGTAGGTTAGAAATCTCACCTCATCAAAAGGAGGTGCTTCATACAAACTCTCCTGTGGTGTTGCAGGGGGGTCGCGTTCTTCAAGGAGTAACCTTTGAGTAAGATCTGAAATGGGAGATAGAATACCTTGACGAAGGCAATATCCTTTATGTATGCTGCACAACATAGGGAGATAATTGAAAAATAAGCACAGACAATCTACCACATGTACAAAAACACAAGCCTCAGGGTAAAAATATCCAGTAAAGGCTAATTGACCAGAGCTGAATGATAACCTTATCAAGTATCTCAACGTCATCGAAACAACTGGATCGTATGCATGTAAATGAGCTCTTAAGACAGAGGACATCAATCCAGCAATTTCAAACCTCCTCCTTTCTGACCACTGAAAAGATAGAAGATGCACAACTATACATGTGAATATCATCTTTGTAGAAAGCTTTACATATCAACATAATGAACATTTTACGAACAAACAACTAACTTTATCTTTATCCATCTAAAACAGCTAAAGTTGAAGATAAAACATCATCCCAAAAAGAAATAGGAAGAGAAAGAACAATCCTAATATTCAGTAATGTGGAAGCAAAAGCAACCATGCCTAAAAACTATATAAACTTCTTGGGTTATGTACCCAAAGACGCAAGCCACAATTTAATTTAATGCAGCAGCATACATGGAAAATTGTTGTGCTATCACATAGGCACATAAATTTAGTGATATAGGATTTGCTTCACATTGTCCAAAGAATCAGTTTAACCAAATTCAAGGAATTGCTAAGAAAGACCAGCATCATATGTTCATCCAGCATTAAATATTATTGTAAGGCATCCTTATCATTTTGAAGGAAGAGAAACGACAAGTGGGCAGAGAAGCACTTAACAACTACCCATAAATAATAGACGGAAATATAAACAACAGCTCTATTTCCAAAAGGAAGTGAAAGGAAGTACTACTTCAGATCTTAATATCTTTTAATTAATGAAAAAAAAATCACTTATTAGACTTAGTTGAGTGAAACTTCCACTTGCTCTGTCCCATATAATGAAAAATCCATATTCAAAATTTCTAATCTTTCACCTAATCTATGTGAAGTTGTGTACTCAGCAAAAAAATAAAGAACAATTGCAACATCAAAACCAACCATACTAATGTATCTTCCTTCACTTGTTACAATGATATTTCCTAGGGATAAATAAAAACAATCTCTTCTTGACAACTTGGAGAAAAAAGAAAAATACAATCACTTTTACAACATTCTAAATGCAACAGATTCTAGACTCCCATGTCATTGTAAACTTTCAAAGTTGTTAAGGCACCACAAGCCACTCCATATACTTTTTTAAGTACATTTTTATAATCAGAAAAAAAAAAAGAAAAAAAAAGACATGAATTACCATATCCTACGTGATAGGTGAATCAACAATTTGATCTTCGATATATAAGAGCCAAAACATATGTAAAACAAAACAAAAAAAACGAAAAAAAAAAAAAAAACCAACAATAGAATATATCATAGAGTTACTACTGTCTACGAAAAAAACAACATAAAGTCCAAGAAGTTGACAGAACATCGTACAAATCCCACCTCGTTTGCCACTGGAGAAGTTAGATCATCTTTGTCATATATAAAGGCAAGCAGAACGTGCTTGAATTCCTCATATGCTTCCTTGAACACAAATACAACAATCTGTCAGACTTCTCCACTAAACAATAGAACAATTGAATTCCATAAATAAATAAAACAGTCTCCATAAATTTTGTAGTGAATATAAAACAATATTTTCCAAAAGCAATAAAACAAGGGTCAAACAATGATTTAACCCCAAGAAGCACGTAAACTGCGGGGGTACTTACTGAAGAACCATACCTGGAAATCAAGGTGCCAGGCCAATATGTAAATTTGATAAAGTTCTAAAATAACTCCTTAAACTAGGGTATTAAAAAAAATTCAGTTTTGGTAGTTTAGAGTATACTAACATCATGACGTAACCAAATTTCTGGTCATCAAACTAGGAGGGAAAGATTAACATGAAAAGTTAATTAAAAATAAAAAATAAAAAGAAAGAAAGAGAACAAAAAAAAAAGCTAGTCATGACTCGTAAATTGGCAAATTTTACGAGCCCATCAATAAAAGATATGGTGAAAAGATGACTATAAGTGATTGCAATCAACTCTATCCCAAAGATAGAAAAATGCAGAAGATAATTAAACCGTACCGGGTACGCATCAAGAGCACAGGGCGCGAGAGCTGTCCTCAGACAAGAAATTGCAGAGTCACGATGTTCGGCAGTCCCTTTCCTCAACAGCTCAATAAATTTCTTCAACCAAAATTGACCAAACAAAAACAATTCCCAATTCAGGAAATCTAAATAAAGAATGTAACCAAACATCAAAGCAGACACTAAAACGCAGCGTTTAGTCTCCCGGAAAACAGAGGAACCGAGAGGATAACAGAAGCTCAAAATTCAACATAGACACGTTTTCTCAATTAATTAAAATCCAAAACTCAAAATTGATTATTATTTATTAAACAAAAAAACTCAAAATTGAAATATTCGAAGTATTCTATCTTCCAGCATTTTCTCAGCAACCAAGCGGAGCATTACGACAAGCTCACCTGCTTCTGTAACCGGAAGAGAAGCCTATGATCGTCGAGGACGAAGGGCGCGTGGGCACGTAGGAGATCGATGGCGGCGTCAATGTCACCGGCCTCCAAAGACCGTCTGATCTTCCAGATGATCAACCTCGAATGGTAAGACGAAGAGGACAGCGACGAAGAAGAAGAATAAGAACAAGACGAAGAAGAAGAAGGAGAAGAAGGCGGAGACGAAGCGGAAAATGAGTCCTCAATCAGATTCTCCGATTTGGCGAAATCGATGATAAGAGCGTCAAGTGCTTCCCAATTCACTGGCGTCGAGTCCATTCCTGTTTTCTTCTAGGAAAAATCTTTGAGATAGAGTGCGAGAAAATCTATACTGTTTGGCTCGTCGATAGGAAAACAAAATTTATCGGAAAGAAAGGCGGCGATATGAGGTAAAAACTAAAAAATGGATTGGAAGTTTTATATATAGGTGCCAGGTGTGCTTTATATATGGAATGCTTGTGAAGCCAGAAGGAGGGGAGGGTTTGGGTATTCTCACCTGCTGTGTGAACTTTTGCTTAACTGACACCGACGTGGAAGTATAGCAATCGACGGACCAGGGTGGATAGAGAAATGACAGCTTTGTCAATCTTCAGACGACTGACGAGGAACCTCTTCGTTTAAAGTCAAATAAGACCGTCAACTACTTACAAAATAAATAAATAAAATTCAACCGTCATTTCACAGCCTCCGTGGCGTATTTTTGGTTAAATTCAATTTTTATAAACCAAATGTTATGATGTCCGAGTAATGCTATACTATTTTTTTATCCCAAAATTTTTTTTTTTATGCAATTTTTAAAACTATTATTTAAATGGTGATTTTTGGTCATATTTAGATAAATAAAGACTATCATATATATCATAATAAGTTTAAAATTTGCTATTGATATTATTCATATCTTGTGTTCACTAGAATAATTTTTTATTGTTTCAATATAGATTATAATTCATGAGATTGTCAATTGATTGTCATTTAATAATATGTCAAATATTCCATCACCGAGTATTTAGTGTGCATATGATGAAATTTAGGTTCAAATTCTAGTTACAACCGAACTCACTGAAGTTAAAACATGTTCTATAATAGGATATAAGACACATGGCACACTTTCAGTGAATCTAGTNTCCGTGGCGTATTTTTGGTTAAATTCAATTTTTATAAACCAAATGTTATGATGTCCGAGTAATGCTATACTATTTTTTTATCCCAAATTTTTTTTTTTTATGCAATTTTTAAAACTATTATTTAAATGGTGATTTTTGGTCATATTTAGATAAATAAAGACTATCATATATATCATAATAAGTTTAAAATTTGCTATTGATATTATTCATATTTTGTGTTCACTAGAATAATTTTTTATTGTTTCAATATAGATTATAATTCATGAGATTGTCAATTGATTGTCATTCAATAATATGTTAAATATTCCATCACCGAGTATTTAGTGTGCATATGATGAAATTTAGGTTCAAATTCTAGTTACAACCGAACTCACTGAAGTTAAAACATGTTCCATAATAGGATATAAGACACATGGCACACTTTCAGTGAATCTAGTTTTAACTAAAACTAAACCAAACACCAATCCATTTTTATGAAAAACCAAACATCTATATATGTTCAATTCTAAAAATGACTCAGAATATCAAACCAAGGACTTCAATTTTAAATGTTTATAATTCAAAGCGTTCTTTCGATTCCCATTTTCTTTCTCCAATTTTCCTCGAGACTCTGTCAATCTTCCTTTGTGGTTCTATTTTGTCCCATCATGTGGTCTTTGAATGATTACACCAAAACCCACCATTGTGAGAGAACAGGACAACCTACTAGGAACCGACCTATGACATCCTATAAGGTTTAATTAATGCTCAATTTAAACTCACAGGAAAATTCTTCTACCATTTCGTGCTGTGGATTGAATTTCAACATAATTGTTTTCTTTCCTACCATTAATTTATCTCCGAGGCACCTTTTAAAGTGCTTTTCTTTTTAAAAAGTTGACAATTCATTAAAAATCATGAGAAAGTTGGTAATTACTCATCTCTAATTTGTTTTATTACACCAATTTGGAATATACGACCATATTACGAAACCTCAAATCAAGGATGTTGACACTTGATCATGTTCTTCAGAGAATCCAGAGCATGATACATATTCTACAACATGTGAGTTTATATTGTCATTAACAAAACAAATGAATATACATAATATCCACAATTCCTAAGACATTTATGATATGCAACAAGATATTGTACGAAATTCCTGTCCGTAGCCCAAAAAAGTAGAGGGTGGAGGAATAAATAGGGGAAAAAAAGGACAAAGAAAAATAAATGCCAGATGAACCAGAAGCTGGGCCACATGAAGCAGGTCTAAAGGGCACAACCAAAATTAGAGATAAAATATGGATTGAAATGGTACCTCCTCCAATGCAAATTTTTTGATTAGGAGGCAACTTCAAACCATATCTAACACCTTGTCAATATCTCAGCCCCATCTTGGGTTATTAGAATTGTGTGTTCGAATTGTGCTGACAGGCTCCCGTCTTCTGTAACAATCGTCCAGTTATCATCCCACATTACAGGATTACTGCTACCTATTGTCAGCATTGGTTCTGCACAGGTTTACCACAATGCACAAACATTATCATCCATGATCTATAATACAATTGAAATAGAAATATTTCAATCATTAATTGCGCCATTACATGTTTGAGTCATTGATTACATTATAACTTCGAAATCAAAGTAAACCATGTGAAGCCATGATACTCCCAAACCACAACAGCCACCCCATCTAAACATTTTCCCCAACTCAAAATCATCAAGTTTTAGTCATTGATTACAAGTATTAACTCCAAAGGGTTCGGTAAACATCTGAAGCTCTTTCGACTATTGGATTTAATGGAAACTTTAAGGTAACTGTAATACTTTAAACATAAAGTTGAATAATTAATTTAGTCCAACAAAACCACCTTTTGCTCTCCCCAAAACTTCAATGAATCTACAGGTACAGATTTCTGCTAAGACATCAATGGTGATCTCCATCCGGCCTACTTTGTTCTACTTTTCATATCACCTAGGGCCAACTTTGAGTTCACGTGTACAGATTTGTATAACAAGTTTTGAGATAAATGTAGAGAAACCACAAATCAAAAGCATGACAGTTAAAGAGGAACTCAAAAGGTAAACTATAATAGCGGAAACTCATTTACCAATTGTGAAGGTTTGATTCAACAGCATGTGTCCACCATCATTGTTCCCTGAAAAGAATGAAGTATTATTTCCAACAGAATATGTTGGAAATCCGGCAGAAAATGTATTCACAGATGCAGAGAGAGAAGCCATCTTGTTAAGGAGAAAATGTTATCATAACACTTGAATAAAAGAGGTAATGACAACAAATAATGAAACTCTATATTATTCATTGTTTTCCATGTACTACTCAATAAGTACAAAATTTGGATTTTATACCAGTATAGCCAATTGCATTTAGGTTAAATAACACTTTCATGTTCCGGATAGTCTTGTCAAAGTTGATATACCTTTTATATGAGATCAGAAATTTGCATAACTTAGAAAGAAGGCACAATTAAAAATATAATTTTGGTTTAAACAAGATCACACCAACCAAAATAAATATGGTATATTGGTATTGAAACTGCAGCCTAAAACAAAAATGACCAACACAGAAAGGAGTAATATAAAAGCTCAGGAAAATTACTGAAGTGTAGGATAACTGGATCAGCATGAAAAACACGTCCAACCCCGTGGCCGACAAACTGTCGAACAACACCATAATGAAATTTATCTGCATGGTCACTGAGAAAAAAAAATTGCACACATACATGGTAATTATGAGTTAGTATCAAACTGAGAGGCTTTCATGATTGAGAACTAAAAATGATCTTATGTACCCAGAAAAATGATTATCCAAGTCTTTCAACATCAAATAAACCAGCTGGAAGAACTTTAAAGTACCCAAAGTCGTCACTGCACATATGACTATATCAAAGGAACCAAGTTCCGGGTAAGAAATTAATGATGCATTGACTCGTTAAAACGCAAGAGTTTATTATTATAAGTTTTTTTTTTTGGTTTTTTTTTTTAAAATTACCCAATTAAAAGATTTGGCGAGGGAGCAGAAGGTAACCTAAGCCAAGGGAATTCGATACAGCAAAAGAAATGGCAAACAGAACTACAATTCTCTAATTCTTAAAAATTCATTCATTAATATAACTGCAGAGATTAAAGAGGAGAAATGTGAGCCACGGAATTAAAAAATAAAAGTACGCATAAGGCCTTACTGAATCGTTTTGCCAATTTTCTTGAATTCCACTCCTGGTCCACATATTGAAATTGCTTTATGGAGACATTCTCTAGTCACCTGAAGCATATACTCCAAGCAATCATTTCCAAATATATGACTAAGATAAAGATGAAAACATCTCGACAAAGAAAACAGTCTTCTTTACAAGCAACATCATACAAGACACATTTCCTAAGAGCATCAAATGAAACCATGAATCAAAAAAAGAAGTGCAGAAAAGGTAATATAAATATATATCAAACGCAAGTTCAACATGTTAACAGCTCATTTAGCATATAGTGATACTTGTTACAAATCGACACACAATGTTCTGTCATTAGTAAGTTGGGCAACATATAGTGCCAAAAACATAAAGTATGCCAGTATTTGTCTTTCCTTCAGTCACTATTTTGTATTTGTTCAGGAAAGCTTTTCGCAGCATCTGTGTGATGTAAGATGGGTTTTTTATTTTATTTAATAATGCTACATTTCAAACCCATGTCACACAGGCTGACATGGTGTGTTTTAATTGGTTTACAATGTCAACAACTTTTTTTTTAAAAAAAAAAAGTGTAAGTCACTTCAAATGCGTCCTGTTAGCTGGGGTGATAAATGGGCGAGAAGTGTAGCATTACTCTTCTTTTTTTTTTAGTTTCTAGTATGAAGCCAAATAAATAACACCAAAATTATGCTCACTTATCTGGTCACCTGTTAGAGCGCATGGAAAAGAAAGGAGAAAACTCAAAAACAGTAGGTTCAGTTGTAGTGGATGCATCTTATGCTTACCATCCATTAGCATTTCAAAGAGCAGCTCAATTATTGCACTTATCTACCAAAATAATAGCACTGACCAGCTTCCAAGAACTCAAGGTCATATTATTCAACAAGAATTCTTGGAGCCAAGGCAGGCTTCACCCAGTTAAACCTCATTTAGGATTAAAAGTTAGTGCAGGTTTATGCCATATACTTTTTAACAATACCAATACAAGTTTATGCTGCATAAATTTTCAATGAATTTGCTTTACTTATCACAAAAACAATACAAAGATAAAAATCATTGGTTACCAAAGTTGCAGAAACGCTGGAATAAGGTGCAATTATAGGCACACGAATGGACTCAACAAGTCCTCAAGAACAAAGATAGAGTGTCCTTGTTGAGTAGCTCTAACCCCATTAGTTATCCCCACTTAACTAACACATATACATTAAATAGATCTTTGATTGCACATAAGAAAACATTAGGTAAAAGTATAGCTATAAACATGATCTGAGCTCAGTTAAAATTTCAAGCTTGTATGCATTTCACCTAAGCTCAAATCAAAATTCCCAGTGTTATCACAACTTAGCTCATTTACATCCCCAAAGTCAATAAGGAGACAAGAGTATCCTTTAGTATATAGTGCTAGTAAAGTTATTTCATCAAATAATAATAAAATTTACCAAGTTAGTAAGTAATGATTCTGGTGGAGTTAGGAGTTTTTACCCATTTACAGAACCCATAAAGATATTCACTTCTTAACAACAAATCATCTTCTTAGTGAAGACGTGATTTTGAATTTTTGATAGACTTATTTCAAACTATCATGAATCTGAAGAGAACGGATGGAGACCTGCTAAGATTAAAGTCCAAGATAGCTACCTGAACTAGCTGTCTGGCCTCATCATCAACATCTCCACAGAAGAATGTTGCTGATGTATCACCATGATACCCCTGTGAATCACAGTTAGGTTACAAGAATGTAAATACTTGAGCACAGAATAGGCAAATCATAGAATATGAATTACAACAACTCTGAATGCAAGAAGCTAATGGTATGAGGAGGGATTGGGAGAAGAATAAAACAAAAAGGGTTTATTGAGTACAAGAAATTAGAAACAAAAACATGTAGGTGATATAATTTCAAATACTTGCAACAGATTCAGTTATAAACCATGTACTACTAAAATACAAGAAAGATCACTATCAACTAAAGAAACAATAAAAATGGTTAATGTATCAACATTCTCTCAAATCTTTGGATTAATTTCCCTGGATATTGAGTTCTTCTTCCAAATATCACTATTTGCTCACAACAATGAAAAAGAAAATGCTTGAAACACTACTCAAGGCCTATAACCCTGCAACATGAACATAAATGAAACCATCGTGAAAATTCTAGCTTGATCCTAATATTGAATTAAACAGAGAATATCCCAATTTTATCACAATTCCAATTATCAATTTGAACAACAATGAAGCCAAACACAGATTATGTTACCAAAATCCACATAATAACTTACAAAAAAAAAAAATCCGAATAATAGGCAAGAAAATAAATCAAGATCAACACAAAGATTTTGGTAACAAAGTGAATATTTTTGAAGAACTTTTTAAAAGAAAAACACTCTGAGGGCCAACCAACCCTAAAGGAATTCCACTAGAAAAAAATCAAATGTTACAACCACTCTACTTACAAAACCTTTGTAACCTAGACATAGGCTTGCAACCCCAACAAATACCTGTTTGCCTCTCACCGCAGTGGCTCTAGAACCTCTAGCCTTTTTCAATGAAATCTCCTCCATGAACTCGCTCGGTGGCTGCAATATAGAACTCCCGTGGCTAAAGGTTTTCTTTTTGTGGTTTAGTGGTGACAAAAAAGGAGAGGATTAATCTATGTTCAGGATCAAAGTGTTTATGTTTCTCTCCAAAGTGTATGCAATAGTCGCACCCTCTCTTACCCTATAAACACTTGATGCACATCTTCGATTGATCAAACATAGATCGTGTGAGCGATCAAACTTCTTTGGAATTTATATGAGGATCTTCTACACTACTTCAATTGATTGAACTACAATCAAAGTCTTGAATTCTTCAATTTTAGCCTTCTCTTGAACTGACATTTGACATCAACTCAACCCTAACTCAAGACCTAACCATTACAACCTAAATGTCCTGTTTTGACACATGAATTTGCCAACACGCTAAGATTTAACACATCGGAGAACCAACAAAATAATAAAGGAACCATATACATGGTCAAAACAATGCACATCAATTATCACCACTTTTAAATCTACATTTGTATAATATCCTTTCATTTCATTCAAATTATGCATGCCCTAAACAGAACATACTTACATTTAGATAAACTGTAACATCAATATTGATAATGTCACCATCCTGCAAATAGAACACGTATAAGAGATTTCATTTAAATTTATATTTAAACAATCAGAAATAAATAGTTAAGTAACTTAATAACTTAAACGAAAAGGACCTTCAGTGCACAAGAATCTGGTATTCCATGGCAAATGCATTCATTCACTGATGTACATACACTCTTCGGAAACCCACCATAGCCAAGAGGCGAGGGGTAGGCCCCATTATCAATTATCATTTGGTGAACGGCTTGGTCAATTTCATCTGTTGTTATGCCTGGCTGCCAACAGAAGCAACAATTAAAACTTTGATAAAATAAGGTGCTCACCACCAACCTCATGCAAGTACAATCTATATTGCACCTCTAATTACTTTATCATCAGATACAACAAAAACTAATTCTAGTGCAATCTATATTATTAACAATGATCACAAAATGAAAATTAAAAATTATAATATGAAAAAAAATTACGATAATTGACAAACTACCAACCAAATCCACCTTATGGACTCAAATTCAACCTTAGCAAGAAGAGAGAGAGAAAGAGTATTTATTTTATTTTACTTTTTTTTTGGGGGAGGGGAACAATTAGCAGACTAAATATTTCATAGATGAAATATAATACCGAGTCTATCATCTAAGGCCTGGTACCACCACACAATTTTACATTGAACAATAGACAACAAAACTACAAATTAAAAATCTTTCTCAAGTACTAGCAAACCAAAAGAATCGACGTGTCACCTTGACTAAAGTCCCAGCATATTCAAGAACCTGTGCTGCCAGCCTTCCAGAAGCTCTCATAAATTCTATCCCCTTCTCATCATGTACTTCAGGTCCACTTGCAATTCCAGGTGGTTGCTTAGATTTGACATAAGGAGGCCGCAGTATATGACCTGGAACAGGTCGATGAGGAGACACTTTTCCAGGCTTTAGACGTTCACGCTTGGCATTTGGCAATTCATCTAGATTTCTGCTAATTTCAACAGAAGGCTGTCAAATATATATTTCTGAAAATGTGTCATGTGGGTGAGGTTAAAAGACATTTTCATGATTGATTAAGTCCAGTCGTCACCCCTACAGCAAAAAACCCAAAGGAGTGGCCATGACCAGATCAAGAATTTAAGCAAATCAGGAAATACAGACCCCAGAGACCAAGAACTTCTGCGTATGTATCACAATTTCTGAACAAAAATCAGCCCAGAATAAACCCATAATCACATCATAAGTCTTCAACTGATAAATTTTTGTATAAAAACCGGTCATTTGAAATAATACGTAACTAGGAGGTCAGCTCAAATGTGACATAATTTCAATGGAGTAGCATTTTCGTTACTGTTTTTTCATAATAGCTTCAAAGGGCAAACAGATTTTCACCAAAACTTATATCCTTGGATATGACTTAAAAAATAAATAAATAAACGCTATGGTTTTCATGTTATTTAATTGTGTCTATCTTTTTTCCTCCAACATTGATTTAAATTATGTACTTACAAAATTTCATAAGTTACTCCATCTCATTTATGTTTGCTACCACGGTACAGTAATTACTTTTTGCATATGCAAAAATAAAATAAAATAAATTTTATGTGATATCCAAACCTCACTTAATAAGTGGTTTCATCTTTAATCCTAGCTGCTGTTATATTGCACATGCAAAGGAGTGCAATGATTTGCCGTATTGAATTGCTTTCACATGACCCACAGATAAAAAAGACAATATGGGAGTGAATCACATCATTAATTTCATACATTTTGATGATTTCCAATCTTACTATCAGTCAACCATGTTTCAATTTTTATGATTTTTGCCGATTTGCATGAAGTAAATGATTCAGGCCTCCACTTATCCTAAAAACAAATTTTCATAACATCCCTATTCTCAAAATTACCCACTTTTTTTCCTTATTTATAAAATTTGAGTACTACCCACTTTGCTGCAGGATCGTATTTTAAGATCTCAATTTTAAGTATTCCATAGAACCATTCAACTATACTATGACTAACACATCCTTTATTTTAATCAGAATGTATTTAAAGAAAATATTTGGTGAAATATACATACACTATCAGCAAGGAAAAGATAGAAAATTTGACAACTATGCTCTACCTAAAGGTCACTTTTTGACATATAAATACAACAATACAACCAAAAGAGTAAACAGAAATATAAGGTTTATAGATTTTGGTAACTCGAAACTATACATCAACACAAGCAAATTCATAAAACAACATTGCTCATATCGCAAAAGGCAAATTAGAAGGGTCATCATCCAGTGCCAGTCCCACTTTAGTAGAGTCCTGGGAAGTAATCTGAACATCTTATGCTTGCTTCTGTCTAAATCAAAAGAATTGTGTGCAAATAGAGTATTACTCACCTTCTATTGAATAAGAGGTTGGTTAAGCCAGAAAGCGTTCTGGATAACTGCAATGTCACATGTTTGCTTCCTGCAAAAGCAGCCAAGATAACAATAACTACTCAACTTAAAATACCATTATTACTAGGATGTCTGTAACAAATTATACTAGTTAAAGTATAAAATATTAATTAAAATAATTACATTTAGCATTTCCTATGAGATTAAGCTTTTGGGATAAGTAATGATTTAATATAGTATCAGAACAAAAGACCTAAGTTGAACCTTCTCTCTGTAATTTACCTCACATTTCACTTAAATATCTACATTTTGGGCCTCAAGTATTAAGAGAGAATTTGAGCCTCAAATGTGAAGAAGCATGTTATAATATTAATTAAATTATTAAATCAACTATTTTTTATACTAATAATTTAAAATAGTATCATAGTACATGTCCTGAAGTTTGAGTGAGCTCACACGTGACGTGACGAGAGATTGTTAAATTTATAAATTTATTACTTCCTATCCGCTTAAGTTTTTGAAATACGTGGTAATTTGAAAACCTTAATACCACTTTCCTAAGCAAACTAAACGCGAAGAAATTGTTTTGAACAGTTTTTATCTGTAACTCATTAACACAAAACAGTCTTAGCAGTTGCCATTGAGCTCTAACTACAACAAAACTTATAAACAGATGAACAAAAAAAACCACTCTTGTGTCTAATTCCAATAACCTTTACGAACTAAAGACATAATCATAAATCACAAGTACAGGTTCCAAGAACCAACTCAGTGAGAAAAAGAATGTGTATAAATATTAAAATTAAACCAAAAAAAAAAAAAAAGTGGGGAAGAAAATGAAGGACCTGGGTTGTAGCGGAAGAGTTGGTGAAGAGGCGGCGTTGAACGAAGAAAGCGGTCTCCAACAAAAGAAGAAGATAGGAGTTTGGGTCTCAGAGACATATCGCCTGCTATTCTTTCACTCGCAAACTCTTCTATCTTTCTACACTTTCCTTCTTATCATAGGTTTAACGGTTCTTCGTTATTCTGCGTCTTTCATTTTTTTTTTTTCAATTGAATTAGGCCTGGGGTGAGGCCTCATCACAGATTGTTCAGCCCAAACCCAATAGGATATTTTCTAACAATGGATTTTGACCCAAAGCGTTCAGAAACGGCCCCGAATAAACGACAACAATTGGTAAATCGCCCATTATTTATTAAATTTTTTTAAAAAAAAAAACCAATATTCTTGTGATTTTTCTTGTTCCTAGTCAGAATTATTTAGTTATGAGATTTCTTTTTTGGTGGAAAAGAAACGAGAGTTTGCTTAAATAAATAAACAAAAAATTATCTTTAAATTGGGCTTAAAGAAGTAGTTTTTTCAATTCTATATTAAATTATCATATATATTTTATCATGCAAAAGCATTTTTTTAAGAGAAATGTCGCATATTTTATCATATATATTTTTTACTTTTTATATGGCAGTAAAAATTACTATTGAATGTTGAATCTAATGGTAATTTTAAGGACACGTAAGAGTTTAAACATTTGAAAGTGTAGAGTTGATAACTTGTGTAGCATTTCTCTCTTTTAAATAACAATGCTAGAAGCCTAGAACTATACGTTTTTTTAATAAAAAAAATTTACAATTCTTAGTTGACATGGCATGCTCAATTAATCTTTATTATTAGTATTTAATTAATTAAAATTAATCTAACAATGAATTAAACATTCTCATAAAAATGAGGTCACTAGTTCGAATCCTCCCTACTCTTTCCCTTGTGTAGACATGAAAAAAAAAAATTAAAGATGCCACAGCAACTAGATATGCTAAAAAAAATTACTAAAATTATGCAAAATAACATTTATTTATATTTTATCTGTAACACGTAGCGGGTCATATGGGCTTTACAGAAACATATAGCTGCTCATACGGCCTTTTTTTGTCTCAAGAGTCAAGACAAAGCCCAAGTCTGGCAAGCTGACATTCGTATGTATAAGCTGAAGGAATTGTGAAATTGTCTAACCAAATAGAAGAAAGAATAATATATATATATATAGAGAGAGAGAATTTTATTTTATTTTAAGAAAAAAATAAACTTGATTTCCTTTTGGAAGGAAAATAAAAGGAATTAAAGGACATGTGTCATCCCATTCATTCTGTCACAAACGCAGCTTTGAGACAATTTTGCATGGGCCATTAGAAGGCTCCGGTCATGATTGTTTATTTTGGCAGCTGAGGTTTTATTTGTCTTTCCCTCAGGGTCGGCAAGGAAGGTGACATATAAAAGCCGTAAAGATACAATATCAAATCAAATATATATATAATTTTTTTTTTCCCTTCTAAACGAATCAAATCAAATCAAATATTGCTAGTCATTTATGCGAAGTATGCAAACTATGGAAGCATTATACAAAATAAAATTAAGATTACTACCCTTAATGGTGAAACTAATAGGAAGAATTTTTAAAAATACTGGTCGAACTACTTCAAGTTCTTTATAAACTGATGCAATAGATCACGCAACATTTATCACATTAATCATTAAACAATTAAGTTTATATGTCAAATAATACATGGACTATTTAAATTGAAAACGTGAGATAAATGATAGAGATAATTTTAATTTTTGTTGGGAAATGGGAACCAATATATAGATTTCAAAACTAATAGTGCATACCACCAACATGGTAGTTGAGTTGGTAAAGCAGCAGGGGATAGTGTTCAATTCCCTCCCTCCTTTCTTCCTAGTAGTTACGGGTTTGAACCTGCTTGTGGAAGTAGTCCGCGAACCAGATTCTACTAATTAAGAATGCGCTTTACCAACTTGCACTTTGGTAGGGCTATGGTGACGGACTCACCTTCCCAGGTAGTAGGTATGGCTTAAACCGAACATTTCACAGCGGGTGGGAACCCCGATGGTCATGCTCAAGGGAATAAATTATACTGGTTGCCAATTCTCGCCTTTTTATCTAGAAAAAAAAACAAAAACAAAAAACAAAAACAAAACTAATAGTGCATGATCAATAACTCAAAGTTTCAAAAGCTTCCTGAAGAGCCTCAAATCAATTATAACTCCATGATGGAAAAATATAATTGAGAGATATATATTGCGCTAGAGCACAAAGCAATCACATCTAGGGTTGCACTTTGAAGAAGACAAAAGGCCTGAAAACGAAAGGGGTATAATTCCAAGCATCAACTTCTGCTGCGTTTCTGGGTAAATCCAACCATCAACCTCAAATATAGGGAAAGCGATGACGTTTTGTAGTTGAAATTGCCAAGTGACGTGAACTTGTGCTTTGCATGATTATTGATTAGGCTTCGACACAACAGCACCACCTCTGGCTCGTCGGCCCGCCCCGCACAAAGCCCATGCCAAACCGACCCGTCACTTTCGACTCTCTTTTTTTCTGACGGACAAATTTTTGGAATCCGATGCTACGGAGAGATACTTTAGCTCAGTCTCTCTGACGTTGGGCATGGCCCATGGACCCACTATCAATTTTTTGTTCAATACTCTCTGGGGCCCACACCACATGTCAGAAGCTTCAACTGTACTAGTACTTCATTCACGTCCGTCCGGTCCGCTTGCCAGTGATCGACCACGACAACTGCTTCCCTCTCCGCCCGACGGTCTCTCTACCAATAATTTCATCACCAATAAAAATGTCTTCTCCTCGACACCAAATCTTGGGCTTTTTTTAAAAAAATAATAATAATAATTGAAGTTCAAAGCTTGCCGAGATAAATTATGGTGTTAGTTAGAGATATCATAACTTTTACTATAAAGAAATAGGAATTTTATTTTTAAGTGAAACGGAAAGTAATCATTTAATAATTAATAATTATTTTTATTGCATTTAACGATGTAAATGATGTTACAACATATTTAACACTTGGCAATATTTTACTTAGAATGGAAGTAATCTTAATCATTTTATAAGGTTCTTACAAATTTACATGACAGAACTACGTGATACTTACCATCTTAGCTACTAAATCATTAAATGTGAGTGTGATTGACATGATAATGCCGGATTTGGCTTAGGTGCACTAAAAGGTTGTAATTTTAAAACAGTCCATATTTAATTCCTAGTTTTTTATGAGAAAGTGAATTTTTTTTTTTTTTTTTTTTATATGTCCACACAAGAGGGGGGAGGAGGGATTCGAACTAGTGACCTCCGCTTCATGAGGCGTGGTCCCAGCCGATTAAGCTACCTCTTAGGGACATGAGAGAGTGAAATTAAATATGAACCAATATCAAAAATAAATAAATAAATAAATATGAACCGTTAAAAAAACTATATAACATATGTTGTAGTTTTTTACATCACTTAAGCCAAATATGACAATGTCATGTGTACGATGATGTTAGTTTGTAAGTCAATGTTACACTTATTAAGTCAACCACTAAATAATTAAATTTAAATGTAACTGACGTAACAATAACACATAAATTACAATTTATAACTCACATAGATTAAAGAATTTGGTTTGTTTTATCAATGATTCATCGATTAGAAAAAAGACACAACCACATAGAATTTTCCTATTTTTTGGTTCAACACGCAAACACAGAGTCACCCAAATTTTCCATCTATAAGAATAAGATAAATCCCAAATGGAGGAGCTAAATGATACTTTTATCTAAAATAGTTCTTTAAATTGATAAAATACCATCTACATTAGATAAGCTAAAAAAAATATAGAATAGATATTTTATTAAATGAGCTAAAAAAAAAGCTACATGTAGAGGCACTATTTAAAGAGTTATTTTCCTAAATTTTCTTCCCACATCTTTTTTTCTCCCACTATCTTTCCCAAAAAAATTTTCTCACGTTTTTTTTATTGTTTCTCACCTATTTTCTCTTTTTCCAAAATTTTCTCCTACTATTTATCTTTCACATCTCATTTTTTCCAAAATTTTCTCATATTATTTCTCTCTCCACATCACTTTTTTCTCAAAAGTTGAAAAATAAGATATTTAAGAAAAATACAATCATTATAAAAAAGAAAAATTAAATAATATAGATAAAAATATAACTAATCGGATGTAGGAGGCCCTTAAAAAGTTATTAGCTAAACTAGATAAATTGAGTTTTGATGAGCTATTTTACATAAAAAAAAATTAGCTCTTCCATTGTAAATGCCCTAAGAGCATTCCCAATGGAAGAGCTAAATGATACTTTTATCTAAAATAATTCCTTAAATTGATAAAATACCATCTACATTGGAGAAACTAAAAAAAATGTAGAATAGATATTTTATAAAATGAGTTAAAAAAAAAAGCTACATGTAGGGGCACTATTTAAAGAGTTATTTTTCTAATTTTCTTCCCACATCTTTTTTTCTCCCACTATCTTTCCCAAAATGTTATTCTCACGTTTTTTTTTATTGTTTCTCACCTATTTTCTCTTTTTTCAAAATTTTCTCCTACTATTTCTCTTTCACATCTCATTTTTTCCAAAATTTTCTCATATTATTTCTCTCTCCGCATCACTTTTTTCTCATGAAAAATAAGATATTTAAGAAAAATACAATCATTATAAAAAATGAAAATTAAATAATATAGATAAAAATATAACTAATCGGATGTAGGAGGCCCTTAAAAAGTTATTAGCTAAACTAAATAAATTGAATTTTGAGGAATCATTTTACATACAAAAATTAGCTCTTCCATTGGGAATACTCTAATAAGAAGGTAAAATCATTTTGGAATATACAATATTATATAATGATAATTCTTCAGTTTACGACAATATTGTTATGATACTTTTATTTTCTCCCCCCAAAAAAGATACGTACTCGGATGTTTTTGCTTTAAATTTTGACAAAATGGTCGAGTAAAAAACAACTAGAGAGCATCAGACAGTGAGATATGTGAAAAATAAAGATTACTCAACTGATAAAGACAAATCAGCCAAAGCTTGTTTTAGTAAAATGAGTACGATGTAGCAGCCCCGTCAGGTAAGAAGCATTTGTTCCCTTTTCACCTTCATATGAAAAAGTTGTCGATAAGTACCAATGAATTCAATTGTATGTGAATGCAGCCCTGCTTCTCTGCGACGTGGCGTACGGTATTATGACAAATTTAATTAATTTTTATTTTAATTTTAGCTAAACTACTTTCTTTCTTTTTTTAAAAAAATATATATATATTTTGATTTAATAAGGTTAGCATAATTAATTAGCATTTTTGGGTAATCATGTGAGTGCCTAATATATTCACTTGCAGACTTGTAGTGGCCCAAGTGGGGGGGAACAATGCACCAAAGAGATCCTTCAAAATATATAATGGGGTTCAATGAAGAGACTCTTTCCATTAGGTGTCTAGAGGTTGTTTTCAGTTAGTGGGCGTACAAAAGTCACAGAACTACCTCCATAATTAAGAGTTGGACCAATAAATTCCTTTATGGTAATAGAAGTGCCTAGCTAGCTAGTCAAAACGTACAATCACATTTGCTACTCAAGTTTCTTGTTTGTTTGTGTTTTTTTTTTTTTTTTTCACGATAATTTTTTAACCATACGCAAATCTAACATAAACTCAACACAAAATAAATGACTATTGACTAGGACCGACAACTTTTGACACAATACAAATCAAATATGAAATTAACGAATTAGAGTTGAAGTGTCTAATTCGTTTAATAAAATGAGTAGAGTTATAGTTAACATATATAATCTTATACCCATATCTTGACACGACCCGAATCCAACAAAAAATTAGTTAGTTATGATTAAGGGGATTTGAATGGATTATGTTAGAATTAACTTATATAGTGTTATATGCATATATGTCAACCCGACAAATGATGTAAGATCGGAAATTTTTAACACGACCCGTAAACTTAATACAAATCAAACAAGAAATTATTGGGTAAATGTTAAAGGGTCTAACTTGTTTAACTAAATTGGTCGGGTACGGTTGACCTATATTATCTTATATCAATGTTTCAACACAACCCAAACCAAGCAAACAACATAAGGATTAATTAACATGAAATTAACAAATTAAGGTTGAAAACTCTTACTCACTTAATTAAATAAATACAAATATAATATATATATATATATATATATATATATATATACACTTTGACATAAGTTAAACCCGTTAGTTCTCTTACAAAAAAAAAAAAAACCCGTTAGTTCAGTCCAACTGCACGCCTTAGCAAATATCAGTGACCAAGGCCGTAGGCCCGTAGCCAATGAATGAAGAATAAATGCACTGTAGTTGTGGAAAGTTTGCGTTATCAAGTTATCAACCAAATTTGATGCCAGAGCAGACAGGTACTGTAGACGAAGGTGGAGTAGAGAAGGGAGCGATGCATGGGGGCCGGGTGAGTTTGGTGCAGGCTGGAAATTAAAAGATGCTGGTGGGTTAATAGAAGCGATCGAGGACAAAGAAGCATATCCCCACCACAGTACTTGGCTCCAAATGGACCACAGCAACCTAAAGGACTTTCCCACAACCGCACATGGCTCTTAATGGTTTACCTAATTGCCTTTTCTAATGTTCCGTCTTTTGTCACCATGTCTCTCTTTCTCATTTTTGGCCTCTTCATTTTTCAACCCTAGCCTTTACTATATATATTTTGGACATGGACCACTCACCACTTTCAATCATAATGATCCTTCTGGGTTCTGGCTAAGCTATCAATCCATATGCATGCATGCTGCTTCAATTCATTGTTTTTATATATATATATATATATATAGCTCCCTAGGAAGAAATTAATTTTATACGTACCCACATTGAGTTAATTGGTAAATAATAATTTATACTTGTGGGTACTAAATTAATTCTACGTACATTGATTTTTTTTGCTAGATAAGATATAAGGTTTTATATGTAATTTGAAATAAATCCAATTATAATATGTTTAGTCTTTTTAGAATAATAGTACTACATATGTGACATCTCACCAAAAACTTGTTATTACCTCATTTTAAAGCAACAAGTCACATGCTAAGTCTACACGTACCTAAAACTCCCCACCTTGCATTGACATTGAGGTCACATGAGAAGCCTTTTGAATGCAATTGATTCAATTGAATAACAATGCTCTCGTCTAGGGATCGATGGACAGAAGTACTACATACTATATATTAGTCATGGGACCATTTTCAAACTTTTTCTTCTATATATATATATATATATATATAAAAGTAATGTTACATACTATATTCTCATTTTATGCTCATCAACCCTTAGAGCATTAGCAGCAGCTTCCTAATCATTTTTATTACATTTAGGGAATTAAACCACTTTTTAATTCCCCTATAAAAAAACACTCCACAATAGATTCTCTTATTTTACCCTATACTATTAAAATATCATTTTTTACTCTTTACTTTTTTATAAAAAAATTAAAGGGATGGAAGAAGAGAGAGGAGAGATAACACTTTATTTAGGAGTATAATATTCCATTAGGAAGCTACAGTATTTTCCTATGCATTAGGAAACAATGTAGATTCTGATGTTAGGAAACACTGTAGATTTTGATGTGGGTGCATTTTTGTGATTTTTGTGAATTTTTTTTTTTTTTTATATTTTTCCTAAATATATAGAAGAGAATGGATTTTAGGGTGTCTACTGCTATAGTGCTCTTACATTTCTTTTTACAAGGATTGATGGATACAGATACATCGACCCAATGACATGTTGGTAGAATAAGAGTAGTATTAATTGCCCTTTCCATATATATATATATCCCTGATCTCCTTTACTTTCCACTATGCATATTTAAGATTTAGTTTGTATCTCAAAATTAAGCATTAATTATTAATTAATATTACCAATGGCGCGGGAACTTTAACAGAAATTGATCCCGGCCACCAATAATTCAAACAAGACGGCCCACAATATTTCACCAGTCAAATATCGGGCACATCAAGAATGACACATGGCAAAATCCTAGAGGCGAAAAACTAGGCTTTGATCAAGTTAAAGACCCGATTCCGATATATATATGAATATGAGCATTCGAATTTTTTTTTTTTAGTCATAAAAAAAAAAATTTAAAAAAAAAAACGTTAACGTAGGCAGGTGGCATTGAATTTTTGTATGGGTTTGAAAAGAGCTAAAAGACGTAAGCCGCAAAAGTCTGTCGCTTTAAAAAGGAAGAGGGGTCCAAAAGTTGTCCGATACCAGACTTTGGAAAGAAAAAGGGCATGCTTTTGGCAATGAGAGAGGGCCATTAGAGCACTACCAAAGAAAACGTGTCTTGGACATGAAAGGAATCCCTTTTGAAACCCTCTCTCTCTCTCTCTCTCTCTCTCTCTCTCTCTCTCTTTCTCATGGCATGATCATCATGCCATTTCTGAAATTGAAATTTTTTTACTTCAACCTTACTCCTATACCTTGAGATTCCTCCTTTTTTTTTTTCTTTGCTTTTTCTTTTTTCAATATCTCTTTTTCTTCCCAGTCATGCATGTAATTACGCGGAGCACATCTTTTTACTGTCTAGTGTTCATAAAGAGATGGCAAAACCCAATATAGTACTCGTACGTATCTTCCTTTTTTTCCAATTTTTCTATCTGTGCCTTGGATCCACCACCACCACTTCATTTGTTAATTTTGACCTTAACTTTGAGTATCATCAATCATTGACGTTGGAACTCCCATGGCCATGGCTTTGAAATTGAGAAATGTTCCCACAATCATCACCCATCTCCGTCACATTATTTCTTTATAGCTAGCTATCATGCACCCACTTTTTTTCTAATGCTAATTAAACAAGTAAACGCCACCTTTCAATTATTTTGAACATATATATATGCCCCATTATATATGTCAACTCAAAACTCTCCCACTGATACAAAGTTTAAAATTGAAAATAATAATAATAATAATAATATATTTGTGTGTTTTGAATTGTTTGTTTGTATTTTAATTATTTGAAAATAGAAAATTAACAAAAGATAATATATATATTAACAAAGATAGTCAACAAACATTGGCCAAGTCACTAAGCTGGAGGGGGTTTTAGTTGTACGCTTATGCCATGTTCATGTGCATGTTTGAAACCAGTACAAAGTGCAGAGGCAATGCCGAGTGATTGCCTCGATCGACTATTTTTTTTTTTATTATTTTTTTTTTCAAAAGTTTTTTTAAAGGATTTTTTATGGTTTGACCCTTTTGAGAATTTTAAGAAACAAAAGGTGTGGCCATTTTTGTAATATTAGAAAGTTATGAGATTTATGGGGAACTATAGAAAGAGAGAATTTTTAAGAATTTTTATCAATTCCCATCCTACTTTCTACTATTTTAGGCCCTAGCCATCTCCCCCTTTCACCCAACATGCAGCATAAAAAAACTTAGGGTTGAATCTCCTTTTCTCTTTTTTCTCTTTTCAAGTACCATGGTTTATTGTGTGTAAACATGACAACAAAGAGGAGGGAAAGAGAGGGAAAAAAAGATTACAAATGGGGAGGAGGATATCCATTACTTCATTTTTGTTTACAATAAACATCCATGATTTGTCGTTGCGTTATGAGATAGCGTTTATAAGATATATTTGGCCAAATCAGTTTTGAGTACTCGAACAGGTAAATCTCATATAAACCAATAGCAAATTATTGGTAATCCTTATCCATTTTGTGGTGTCGTTGAAATGTACTCAACTTTTTACTAAATAAATAATATATTTTGGGTTGGGTTTTACGCAAAACAAACAAGCATCATTCATACAACCATTTTGATAAAGAAGATAATGAGGGGGGACAATCCATCATGCATGCTTAATTGGAGAACATTTGGTAAAGTCATCCTTAAATCATTCAATTTCCTTTTGCAGCCATATCATGTTCATATTCAACTGAAAAAATAATGGGGGGAAAAAAATATATCCTTTCTGTGCATATTCTACTAAAGCAGACCAAAAGCACTTTCAGATTAAAGATTTTCACATTAAATTTCAATCTGAATCTTTAGCCTTAGGAGAGTGGTCTTGTTAATGTGACTCCCTGTCTGCCGCCCCATTCTCATGCAAGGCAAAATTTTCTCCTAGTTTTCCGTGCCCAACCTCACTGAAGAAGTAAGATCCATGTGCCCATGTCCATTACCTTTTTATCATCTTGAAGGAATCTTACTTTATACATCTTTTCCCCTTTTTTGCTTGCTTTCTTTTTTTTTTTTTTTTTTTTTTTTTTCAGCATGGCAAAGAAATTAAAACTGCTTACAACTGGAAAGAGATAAAAGTACAAGGGATCGAGGACTCAGGACTGGACCAAGATGCAAGTCATTAAGCTGAAAATAGTGACTGTTTTAGAAATTAAACTTAATTAGACTCTACAAAAGTTGCTAACATAAACCCTAATACAATTTAAATTAGTAGTTCAATGCAATTGAGTGTGATGACATACGATGTTTATGACCAATTAAATCATGATGTACCAATAGGTACCAAAGGAGATCATTATAATCATCATTGTATTTGTATTGACGGGATACGGTAGTTTATGGAGACAATTTGTAAATAAGTGATAGTTGTAGGGGAGTAAAAAGGCATTCTAATTAATATCTTCCAAAATCAATCGGCTTGATCATAACTAGCTAGCTACCCTTTTAATTTGAAGCAAAACATGGAGGTTGCATTAGACTTGTTTCATTTACTGAATTGAGTATCACTTTTATCTTTCAGGAATAGCTCAATCGGTCGTGGACCACGCCTCATAAAGCAATGATCAAAATAAAAAAATAAAATAAATAGAGTATCACTTCTGGACTAATTGAAGTGCTCCATATTTTATTTGGAAACTCTAGAGGTTTTGTTTGTTAATTCATTTTACGGGGGTGTTTTTTATTATTGGTTTGAAAAAGTATTTTGATATAACCTAAATGTGAAATTTGTTTTTGTGTTTATTTTTAATTTTTTTTTTCTATTTTTTTTATATGAATGAAAATAACAATTACAACATCAACCCAATATAACCAAAATAAGAACCAAAAACTAACACTATCAGTTAAGTACAACAATTCTTTCCCCAGCTTCAAAGAGAATCATCAAAATGGAAGGAGAAAGTGGGAAAGCCGCTAATTGTGCTGCTAGCAGTGGCCCATGGTGGAAGTTGTGAGTGCAAAAAGCATCAGAAAAATTCTTAGTTTTAGACTTGCTACAAAAGAAGCTGTGAAAATTAAAAGATAAATACACGTACAAATAATGATACCCACCATGGTTTGGTAACAAACAATAGCAATGCTAGTGTATTTTGAGGTTTAGATATGGATTTAGAATTGATTTTTGCAGCAAGGCAAACGTTTTGTATTTAGGTTATTTGCATTGTTTTTACTTTGAAAAGAGAAAACAAATGGCAGAAATTTGACAACGTTGTATAATCATATATATATATAAAAGCCGAATCACTCTCAGAAGTGTCTTAATATTGCGACATGTGGTGTGAACCAATTTTTTTGGCTAAATCGATTTTTTAAGATATAATTTTTTAACCGATTTTTTAAGAGTGAACCAGTTTTTTCTTAAAAATCCTGTCATTAATTAGCATCATTAATTACGTTAATTATATTTCAAGAGTTTTTCATATTTAAATGTCCCAATCAAATAAGGAAACAAATAATATAAATCAAATTTTTATGTAATAATACGTTTAAGATCCTTTTTGGCAAAATCAGATCATTTCATTCATAAGCATAAAATCATCATACGTTTAAGATCCTAAAAAAAAAAGAAAGAAAAAAGACGTCACACACACACACACATATTCTTAAAAAATCAGCCATTAATTAGAGTCATTAATAACGTTAATTTTATATATATATCTATATGGTGTCATTAATTACGTTAATTATATTTAACATAATTAATTATAATTCAATATAATTCATATGTCATTAGTTGCGTTAATTATATTATAATTCATGTATTCTTCTTACTATTTTTTTTTATACTTTTTATTCTAAATCATATATACTTATATGTATTTTTAACTTATAATGAAAAATGATATGTTTAAATTTTAACATTAAATTATAATAAAGGATCTCGTGCATTACGCGGGTTATAAGCTCGTTAATAATAATTTTGGAAAAAGCAGTTACGAGTGTTTTATATTTGGGTAAAGTCCACTTAACCCCCTCAAACTACCACCACAATGACAATCTACTCCCCAAACTATCAATTGCGATAATTTATCCCTCAAACTACCAAAACAATGACAATGTACCCCATAATGTTAGCAAAATGACAAAATTACCCTTAAAAAAATTCAATAAGACAAAGATACCCTTAAAATTTTGAAATAAAAAATTAAATTTAGGATTTTTGTTTTTATTTTAGTAGTGGTAATTTCGTCATTTTTGTAAAATTGGGGATACATTGTCATTGTTTTGGTAGTTTGAGGGGTAAATTGTCGCAATTGATAGTTTGGGGGGTAGATTGTCATTGTGGTGGTAGTTTGAGGAGGTTAAGTGGACTTTACCCTTTATATTTTAGTCTTAAAATTAAAAAATCAAAGAAATAAGATAAGGAAAATAACCTAAGAAACAAACTCTCTCTCTCTCTCAATGTATATATATTGAAAATGATTTCTGTCCATAAGTGTACTATAGCCTCTTTAATTATTTCTTTCATAATTGTACTTTGAATACTTGTGCCTCCATCAAATTAAATGAAAGGGAGATTTTGTCGCCAAGGTACAATATAAAAAGATGCGAGAATTTCTGTAACATCTAAACTACTGTATAATGGGATACATGATGGTCGGATGCATGAATGGAGTAGGGGGGCTTTTTTTTTTTTCTCATTCTAATCATATGATGGGGTAGTTTATTCAGTTAAAGAAACTCGGACAAATTAATATGTCGGTTAACACTTAATGACGCAAAATTGTCTTTTGGTAATCTTAAGGGAACAAAAAAAAAAAAAAAACCATAATTATTTTAAGCGTGGTGGTAGTAGACATTAGTGACGATTAGTATGTACCCTACCAAAAACTGATTAATTGTGTTTCACGCAACCTAGGAAGGAACTATATATGATGGATAAAAGAATTGGAAGTATCTAACCGCCAATTTCTGTGTATTCGCATGGTAATTTTGGACCGTATATGCACTTTCAACAACGGTTATATATAACATTTATTTATTTACTTTTTATTTTTTATTTGGGTGTAGTGGAAGTTGTGTAAATATTTTGGACCCCATTTGGGATGTGACAAAGGTATGCCATGGTTTCTAAAGGCATCCGTATTTTTAGATGTACCTAACACTTGTGCCATCATGGTCCTAAATTAAATGACTAGCCGTGCCATGTCTCTCAATCGATGCATGCATCACATGTGAATTTTATTCTAAGGAAGAATAAAAATTATGCTTTTATTTAATTAACGATATTTTTTTGACTCTGTAGTATATTAATTTTTTTTTTTTTACAAGGGCTAATCAAATAATTGATTAACAATACTACATTAGTAAAAATAATTGAAAAAAAAAAACTCTTACCTTTGTTGAACCAAATTGGTCCTAGCTAGTGCTTGCTCCATCTTACACGTTGCTAATTTATTTTGAAGAGCATTCTCATTAAGCTAGTCAAATTTTCACTAGCTGATATGTTAAAATGAGCTGCATTCTCACTAAGAAAATTGGAGAAATATTTGGTGAGATGCTACTAGGGGTGTTCAAGCGGTTATAACCGGCGGTTATTTACAATAACAGTAACCGCCTCCGCTTTAGGCGGTTATCGGTAGCGGTTATTTTATAACCGCCTCCGCCTAGGCGGTTAGCGGTTATTTTATAACCGGCGGTTAGCGGTTATTCAAACCGCTAACAAGCGGTTATAACCGCTTTTTTAAACGTTTTTTTAAAAATGGGCTTTTGGACATTTTTTATATTTTGGCCCTTCATTTTTCATATTTTTTTGGTTTATTTCACACTACAAACCACTCAGTGAAAGTCTGAAATCAAGATCAAAACATACTACAACCAAAACCTAACGAGTGAGAGTTTAAGAGACGAAAGTGAGACAGAGACGGAGACGAGTGAGAGAGGGGCTGCGGCTTCGGGATAACTCAAAGTTAAGATGAAACCTAACGAGTGAGACTCTGTGTGAGAGAGGCTGCGGCTTGTGTGAAATGTGAATGTCTGAGAGAACAAGATAGGGTTTCATCTTATAGACTTATATAATATAAATAATATATAACGAGTGAGAGAGAGGATGTGGCGTTGTTTTGTTTTGTTTTTGTTTTTGTTTTTTTTTTTATATTTAATTAATATATATTTATATAATTATATATAAATAAAAGCGGTTAGCGGTTATAACTGCTTTTTCATACCCCTAAAACCGCTAACCGCAACCGCCTTAGGCGGTTAGCGGTTTTTAATAACCGCTTTACAAAGTGGTTAGCGGTTATAAAAAAGCGGTTATAAGCGGTTAGCGGTTGGTGAGGCGGTTATAACCGCTCCGCTTGAACACCCCTAGATGCTACCATGCTTGGTGAGCATTGTTCACTCACCAAATATGAAAAAAGAATAAATAAATAAAAAACCCCTCACGCACATCCGCTCTCATCTTAGAAGATAAAAAATAAAAATATTTGAACAACAAATTAATAGAATAGCTCAAGTAGAAAATTTGATGTAAATGCTTTGAAAGTAGGTAACTAAACTAATGAAAGATAATTTTTTTTTTTTAACTGAGAGTAAATTTGGTGAACGAAAGTGAATGCTTAAGCAACACATTTTGACAAAAGTAAGTCCAAAAGGAAATGATGCATTTGGTTAATTAATTCGTTGTGCTTGAAAGCAATTTTCTGTAAACACTACTGTCTTCACCTTTTCCATCAACGGTCAGAAACATACTTTTGATTTTCAAACTCCTCAATAATTTATGATCAAACACACTTAGTAATTTAGAATCAAATAAACAAGTGTCCAAAATTTTACTTTGGTTGAAAAAGCTTTTATATTGTTTTCTATTTTTTTTAAGTAATAAATAATCATAAATACAAAAAAACTCAAAACTATTTTAATTTTATATCACATGACTTAGAGTTATTTAAGATTTTGTATCTTCTTTAATTAGACTCTTAGTTAGTTGAAGTTATATATATATATATATATATATATATATATATATATAAAAACCGATCAAATTCTAAAGTAGAGGACAATATTCTAATCGGGGTGGCCTTAGCTGTTATGGTGGCCGCATGGCCACCCCTTTCCACCACTTAGGTGGCTACATATATAACCACTCTTTTTTCTTCAAATAAGAAGTTAGCTTACATTCCTCTCCTATAGTAAGGTAATAATACAATTTTGAGTAATTCTATAAAATTGCATTTTTATCTCACATTGACATGAACGTCTCAACCAATTATTGTATTTTTTTCTTAACAATGATTAATCTAAGGGTTAGTTAGGACTGTCATATCAGCATTATGAGATAGTAAGTGGTAAAAATATGGTTTTAGCTTTACTTTACAAATTTATAAAAATTGTTTTGTATTTTGATTTTTTTTTTTGCATGCTGTATTGTTTATTTATGTATTGACAAAAATGAAAAATTCAAACTAAAAAATAATAGAATACAATATTTTGACAAACATTGCCAATATTTCCATCTGTTTCACATTAGATGATATATTTTATTTTAAATAAAATCTAGGTACATTTGAAAAATTATTTGACTTAGGTGCTTTAAAAAAGTTTATTTATGAAAAATGATAAAGACACAATTTAAACTTAACTTTTCTCTTAAGTTTTAAAATAAAACTATCTATGAAGGAAAAAAAGCCTTAAACTAGAGAGAGAGATTTAGTTTAAAAATTAAGTTAAAATTGAGTTTATATTGTGACTGTACCACACTTCTTATTTTATTATGAGCAATGGTACATATTCTATTTCTTGGAAACTAATTAACGGCAATTTTGAGGTATTGATTTAAGGGTAAACAAGTAATTCGGATTTGTGCACAATAATTAGGCTTAAGACCAGGCCAGCTCCCCAGCAAACAAAATTCCCAATTCTAACCCACAACAAAAGAAATTCCCAAATCTAAACTGAAATAGAATTGGATCCACGTGGCACATACCGACTAGCTAAACATTCGGGCCCGACCTACTCGGTTCACGATCCGGATAACGGCGCCGTCAAATTTCCCGTTTAGAGATTCCCCATCACCCTTACACGGAGACTGGACCACCGCCCTTAAAATCTAAAACCCATCCGAACCGTCCAACGGACTGGTCATCAGCACCATCACCATCAAATCCCCCATACACACAGATATTCTCTCTCTCTCTCGCTCTCTGAAACCAACGAACAAGAAAAAACACTCGGAAAGTTAGAGCAGACAGAGAGAAATGGTGAGGAAGTGTAGGGAGATTGCAGTGATGGAGGTGGCTCCGGTGGGTGTGAAGACCAGGGCTCGAGCGCCGCTAGACATGGGGGCCGCCAGCTCCGCCACCAAGACGAAGAAAAGGAAGCTCAACACTGCCAGGGAACTGAAGGTATCGTCGCCGACGTCTTCCTCATCCTGTATTCAACTAAGGAGCCGGAGAGGCCTGAAGATTACGCCGGAGACGACGGAGGAACGTCGGTACTCCAGCCCTAGCTCCGATCACGATACGGCGACGTCGTGTTGCTCGAGTAACGGATCGAGCTCGCTGCTCTCAGAGGAAGAGGAGAGAAGCGAATTCGTAGATCTGCAGGTGAAAATTTAAATTCTGTGATAAATTCAATTTGTTCAAGAACTTTCGGCTCATCGCGCTTTAATTGCTGCTCTTTATTTCAATTTTTTTTTTTTTGTTTAATTCTGAATTTAATGTTTGCAGGAAGGAAATGCTGAGGTCGAAACATCCACGTATAGTTGCCGCAGAGAAAGGTTTTCAATAAATACTTTAATAATTAAATATCTGAAATCCTTGTAATTCTTTTCGTCACTACACTTGAAATTCGAAATTCAAAAAGTGTGATACCAAAACGTCTGCTTCAATTTAATTTCCTTCGGTTTCAAATTGTATATTTCCTACGTACTATAAAACAGATACATGTATTTACATATATATGTATGTCTATTCAATTTCCTCTTTCGTTTATGGCATCTTCTGGCAGGAGAGAAACGACGCCGTCGAGCGAGCTTCGAGCAGAATCGGACGACCTGGATTCAACTGCTCGGCCAACCGAGGCGAACTCTAGCTGCAGATCAGCGGCTGAGAAGAAACAGAAGCCAACGCAGTCCGAGATCGAAGAATTCTTCGCCGACGCCGAGAAGGACATGCAAAAACGCTTCATGGAAAAGTAAGTTCGCAAACAAGTACTACTTTCGTCTCTCTTAATTTTTCGTCGTCCTTAGATAAAAAGAGAAACGTAGGAGCGTTGAATTTTTCTTTCCGGCGGTTTTTCGGTAACCAACGCTGGATATCCAATTGAAGAGTTTGAAACTCCGAAATTCGTTGCAGGTACAATTACGATATTGTCAACGACGTGCCCTTGGAAGGACGCTACGAGTGGGTTCGATTAGAGCCATGAAGAGAAACAAAGTGACCTTTCCAGCTACTTCCAATTCAATTAGTTTAAGCTTTTCTCTAAAGTTCTTTGCGTTCTTTTTTTTTTTTCCCTTAATTAAATTCTCTTCCCTTCCCTTTGCTTTTGGCGTATATGTACAGCTAGCTCTCTTTTATCAGGTAGAAGAAGCGCTCTATCTCTCTGTTTGTTTCTTGTACGGCCCTGCCAAAAAAATAGCGAAAAATCATCGTGAGTGAGAACAAACAGTTGATCAAATAACAAAGTTCAATTCTCATTCCCTTTTAGTCCCCTGAGTTTCCTGTCTGTTTCCTCCGCCGTGATCACAGTCAGTAATTTTATTTTATTCTTCTCTATTCTTAACAATTCATTTATTTGGTATATTTTGAAAATATCCTAATTATAAATGGTGATTTATTTATTTATCTATCCATTTGAGGAGGAAAATTAAGTAGGAGGTGATGATCAAAATATGAGAGGAGGAGATGACGGTGTTAGATGTGATTGGAAGGTGAGCACACCTTTCCGTCTAAGTTACGGACACGTGTTGAGGATTGTAAAGCTGATCTTATCCTCCATGTGCGAGCGTCGCTCACAGGCTTAAGTATGGACTTTTTCCGAGTACACGTTAACAGAAAATGATGTCAAGAATAATATTATTGCTCTGTCCTTCTTTTATATATTTATTTATATAAAATATAATATATATATGAGACTGAAATTCATTGTTGTTTCCACCCACTTTCTGTTATCTCTACCACCCCAAAACTGAAAAAGGTTGTTGGTGATCGTATTGTGGAGTGGTGCCATGGTTGTCCCTAAGAGCTAGGCGCTATAGGCAACTTTTGCTCATTGGCGGTCTGTAATGATTTTTCTGATTCAGTAGGAGGACCGATCTTCAGGTACAAAATATGATTGTTTTTCTCTGAGCCACGTACTAGTATGATTATTGGTCTTGCCCAGCAGATACTTGACTCGCTTAACTCTACCCTTGAATAGACGTGAGAGAGCACGGAATGTGGCTTCTCTTTTTGCAGGTGCCTTGCCTTGTCTGTTTTTTTTGCTGTAATCATTGCAATAGAGGGTTATTATTCCAGGAGATGTTGCAGCCTTGCAGAATCGAAATGCAGCCTTGAAAAAATAAGCAAAAGGGTCTTAAATTTAATGCGCCCAATTCATCCGAGCACCTCGAAGGTTCCTTCAATACAAGTTTGTTTTTAGGATGTTGCAGCCTTGCAGAATCGAAATGCAGCCTTGAAAAAATAAGCAAAAGGGTCTTAAATTAAATGAGCCCAATTCATCCGAGCACCTCGAAGGTTCCTTCAATACAAGTTTGTTTTTAGGGGTAAAATACAGTTTAGAGTACTGCCCTCTTTCAAGGAGTATATATATTAATTTTTTTTTTTTTTTTTTTTTTTGGACATGTTCACGCAAGGGTAGAGGGAGGGAGGGATTTAAACTTGTGACATCCGCTTCATAAAGCCTGGTTCACAGCCGATTAAGCTACCACTTGAAGACATATATATTAATATATTAAGATCAAAACAAGTTACACCAGATTTACGTAATTAAGTCTTTTAAGCCATTTCACTACTACTTATAGTTTCTTATAAATTTAAAATTTTCCAAACCGATCATTTGATTTTATTCTTACATATGTGTTTACCATATACAGTTCTTTCATTTTCCTAACTTTGACATCCAGCCCTTCAATAATATTCCCCATCTATGCATGGCTAGTTATTATTATGGAAAAAGTGGCAGGTGATTCGGTTACATCCACTATATATTAACCTTTTAATTTCAAGATCAAGCTTAGATGTTTGTGGGTTTAGATAATAAGGTGTTTATTAGTTCTATACTTCTATAAGCTGATATTAATTAATTCAAGTTCAAGCTTAGATTTCGAAACTGGAAACGAGTTCAATTTGAGCTCGAACATGCATGGATCGGTTTGACTCATTCACAAGCCTAAACATCAAATGGTAATTTTTAGGAGAAACTTCAAAAGACTCCTCTAATCTTCCACCCGTTTACACAATTAACCCATGAACGAAAAAAAAAAAAAAAAAAACTCACTTACCTTCCCTAATCTTTCATTTTCTCTCACTTATGACCTTTTTGGTAGTAATCTGCCCATTATACTCTTCATTCCAAAACTACGCCGTTTTGGGCTCGCCCAAAACGACATCGTTTTGCCAAAACAACATAGTTTTGACCATTTTAGGGTTTTAGTTTTTTTTTTTTTAATGGAAAATATTAAAAAATATTAAAAAATTAAAAAATATATATATTTAAAAAAAAAAAAAGGAAAAGGAAGGATGGAAATCAGAGGGTGGCTGGAGCAACCCCCTACAAGGGCCTAGGGGTGGCTTCGGCCACCCCATACCGACCGTAGGGAGCCACCCCGATTTCCTTCCTTTTAATTTTTTTTTTTAATTTTCCTTCTTAAAAAAAAAAAAAATCCCCAAAACTACACCATTTTGGGCAAAACGGCGTACTTTTAGAGTGAATTGTATAATGGGCAAATCATGCTTTAAAGGGTTCTAAGTAAGAGAAAATGAAAGATCAGGGGGGTAAGTGTAAGTTTTTTTTTTCGTTCATGGGTTGATTGGGTAAACGGGTGAAAGATTGATGGGGTCTTCTGAAGTTTCCCCTAATTCTTATGATTTTTTTTTTTTTTTTAATGAAAAAGTTGGCACTTTCGGGGTTAGATTATGCAACCGTAGACATAGGAAAAGCATGCCCCAAATTAACAGCAAGTGGTAAAAGTATGTGAAACATATGTCGTCATATGAATCAACGGACACTTTTTTTTTTGGTCTCAAAGAAATCCTAAAATTCTAAGGTAGATAATTGATTCCAAGGAGGCATTAGAGTGGCTTCATTTCAAAGAAGCCATTCATGATTGAGATGAAATATGAATTGGTATTTTCTAGAAGTATCCACCTTAATTTCTTTCATCGTAGTAGAGATCTAGCATCAATCTTGCTTTCTTCGTAGATGGGAGCCTCAAGAGGACAGAGAAGGCTGATATATCCATGGTTAAATAAACTCATATAAATGTTCCCATAAATTATATACACATACAATGTAGAAATATATAATATATAGTGAAAGATAGATTGGAAGCAAAGAGAGATAAGGAGAATATATTGAAGTATATTAATGTATAAAATAAAAAGGGGGCAATTTTGACTCATCTTATTAATTATTCCCATTCAAGAGGGTGCAGAAGCATCAATGGGTTCTAAAGAGGTAGCTCAATCAGCTGGGACCACGTCTAATAAAGTCGAGATCACTAGTTCGAATCCTCATCCCCTTCTTGTGCGAACATATAAAAAAAAAAAAAAAAGCATCAATGGAAATATCAGTCGGAAATATCAGTCCTTTGTGTATGATATAAAGACATATACAATCCCCTAACCACCCTACATTAAAATAAGGGGAAGAATATCTACTCTCTCTCTTCCTATTTTTTATTAAAATCCAAATAATTAAAAGAAATAAATACTCTCTCTCCCTCTCCGAGTACTCCTCTAACTTTTTTTTTTTTATAAAAAAGAGCAATAAGTAAGTTGCGTAAACATACATTTATTTATAATAAGTAGAGGAAGAGGTGGCGTTGAGAGTAGGCGTATAAAGCGTGCAAATTTTATTTATTTATCACACAAAAACAGAGGACATAGCGGCTGTCCTAATTAAGGTCGTGCCACTCGCAACCAAATAAAAGGATTAATGCATCTGACCATGTAGAGGCACACATACGGTAGGCACTAAGCAAACCCAAGGTGGCGTCATCATATCGTTGCATTTCTCTTGGATCTGGTGCCCTGATCGAGCCATTTTGTTTGCTCTCGTGGGGGACTCCCAACGTTTCGATCCTCTAGCTAGAATGTTAACAAACCCTTTCAGTTTCTGTTTTTCTTGCTTTCAACTTCAACGCACTTGTTCCTTGCTGGCTGGTTGCCACTCTAGAATTTCTGTTGAATTTTAAAGAATTCGAACAAAATATTCAGAGAGGGAATCTCGAGTTTAGAGGTCTATTCCTATAGGAACCTAGTCTATTAAGTGTTAAGTATCATCTTTTAAATGATTTTTTTTTAACCAAAAAATATATTTTAACAATAATTTATTGTTATTTCACTAATATAGGAATTCAAACCTTAAATTTTTACAAACTCAAACATATTGAATGATACTTATCACTTATTATAATAACCAATTTAAAAGAAATTTGTGTCATTCCTAGATTAAGATCCCAAATCACCATTTTTGGTCTTGGTGGGTGCTGTTGGTTGGACTCATATGGCAACTTATATTCTGTCTGTAATTTACGGATTTGTCTAGAGATGAGGCAACTCTTGATCGTGGAATTATGATCATTTCTATTTCAAATGAACTGGATATTGATAATATATAGTTAGTTATAGTGGAGAGGGTATTTTTGGTCCCTCAAAAAGTAAAAAAATAAAAATACTCCTTTATCCAGTTCATTGAAATGGAGAGGATCCTGTTCCTTGATCGTGATTTCAAATTTCGATGTTTATTGTTGTGGTGGGGATATTTTTGTCATCTTAAAAAGTGAAAAGACAAAAATACATCTCTAATATAGTTAATTCAAATGAACTGGATGAGAGATTCTATTCTGCGATTACCGAGGCAATCATGTGTGAAAAAGAACATATATTCGTGGATTATGTGTCATGCCAATTGCCAAGTTTCACATGCTTGCAAACATCTCGATAATAATAAAATTAGTATTTGTCGATTTCAATATATATAACTGTGTTCTTGTGGAGCACACTTATAATACACAGATCCAGAAACATTACAGTAAACCGTTTATTCTTTGGCAGTTTTTCCAACCCCCCCCCACNNNNCCCCCCCCCCCCCCCCCCCCCGGGTTATATAGATGAATCCGAAGCATTTGGGAACTAAAAAGATTGAATGAAACTCAAAAGCTAATTCCCTCTTTTCCTTTTTATCGCATAGAAAAAAATAAAAATAAATAAGTGCAACGCTAGCTAGCCACCAAAATTTCGGAAGCTTGGACCATTTCGGAAGCTTAGCTCAATTAATTAATAAGATAAAGCATTCGGAGGAAAAAAGAGGCTGAAGAGACAAGCTTTGATGGCTATGATCCATCGCCGCCCCCGATAAAAACGCTGAAGATGGCCCACATCTCTGATCTGTCACAACAATCCAAGAACCTAAACGACAGTTTTGTTTTCTTTCATTTATGAATTGGGTCACTGAACGTCAAACCGTCGTGTAACTTGGGGAAAGCGGATACCGACAAAGAAAGAAAACCCAGTGGCCCAAATCTTCTCGTGCCCTGGTATATTCATGAGGCCCGAAACTCAATACAGTCTGTCAACCGTCATTACAATTTCGCTTCTGTGGATGATTAAACCAAAGTTTTCCAGCCCGATTTCTGGCGAATTGGGCCATCTTGCTCTAATACTAAGATGCCATGGCCCATTTACCACCCCGCCCCCCACAAAAAAACAAAAAAACAAAAGGAAAAAGGCAAATGTGTTACAAAGAGTTATTCCGTTTAGTGTTAATCACATTTACGCTCACCATCATTCCAAAATGATGAGTTATATTAACTTATAAAGCCATGTTTCACCTAATAAAGAACCAGTATAAGATTTAGCATCTACGGAGACTTTTATAATTCACTCCCTTAATGTAGCCAATTCATCTGCCCAATGTGAAACTCAACCTTTTGGGGTGTCAAGTTAATTTCACTTTTTTTTCTTTTTTCTTTTTTTCCGTGGTACGTTCCTAATGGTTACTCAGTATCAATAATTTCCAAACTCAATAAATTTCTACAGCAATTGATAATTGGCAGGCTAAAAGCATTTTGACAAAGAGCAAAAGGCATAGGTTTGAGTTCATCATCCTACATATCTTGAAAGGAAGCAATTGAACATAATGAATTTGATCGGCTAGAACGCTCCTTCTCTAGGGAATACGTGATTAGACCCTTCACAACTTGCTGGAATCTTCTCCTGTAAGTAGGAAACTTTGATACACTTCTTATCATTCCAATCATCCTGCCAAAGTATAATATTATTAGAATACATACAAGAGTCAAAGATGTAACTTGCAAGCATTAACTAGGAGAAGAAACAGAGTAAGAGAAGATCTATTCAGATGGAGTGATAATTTCATTTTCTGCATTTGGAATAAAGCAGTTGGGAGGGAGGATGACAAAGTAGCTCCATTTTCTTGGTTTATAGCCAAAATGATAATCCCGAGTCTTAAATTGGCCAAAATCCTATAGCTTAAGGCTTACAAAGTGACAGCAAAGTGAAAATCATAAATTATCTCCATTTACTTGCTGTGCAATTCCAGAAGATTCCAGTTAGACGTCCTAAGTTTTGTTCCCACCGCATGCTTTGACGAGTTAGAATATTTATTAAATGAATAAATTTATTATTTTCTATTAGATTACGCTTTTGGAATAAATAGTTATTTAACGTGGTATAAAAGTAGAAGTTATGAGTTCGAACTTTGACTTTAGAATTCACCCCAATTTTAGATAAATATTTCACATGTTGAGTCTCATTTGTTGAGGGGAAGTGATAGAAAATATTAAACAAATGATTAAATGTATTATTTCCTATTAACTCGAGTTTTTGGGATAAATAGTAATTTAACACAACATCACAACAAAGGAAGTTCTAGACAGTTTCATTGTTTTTTTATTTTATTTTGCAACAATCAAACAGTTGTTAAGAAGACATGAACTTAAAAGGCACAACTATATTGGAAGTTTTGCTGCTCTAACTACTTGGGAGTAGAAATGAAGAAAGAGTTTATACCTTCTAGTAATGCCCTGGATTTGAGCAGCTCTGAGAGCATCTTGAGGCGCTGAACTGCCATTTTGCCAAGCCTCCATACGTTGTGTATTGCTTCCAAATAGAACTGCATTCTCCAAGAACTTCACCTCATCCTCTTCTAATTTTATGACACTAATCTGTTCCTTTAAGACCATTACAGGATTAAAGAACCAGTCCAACAATTTGTCCTTTGGTCTATTCAAGTAGGTTACTTCAACACCATCAAGTAGCAACAAACCACCTGAATTGGATTTGATAGAGTGGAGAAGAGCCTGCAAGAGAGAATAACAAGGCAAACCAACACTAATAACGGCTGCTTCATCACTATTCTTTGCCCTCACCCATTCATAGAGGTCAGCTGGTGTAATTACACCAGCATCCAAAAGTTCCTTGCCCCTCATTTCACAGGACCTCATCATACTCTGCCAGATCTGTTGCATTTTGAGAAACAAAACACAAGAAATGGTTTCATTCATCTTCTAATAGAACAAGCTAGAGCGTTAATTCCCAAATATCTCTTTTATAATTCAGAAAGATGTCTGCTATTTTTTACTTGAGGCACTCTTATTTATTTAGGAATATGCAGTTTGATGATTTAGAACTTGTTATAATTGGTATTACCAGTCAAAGAGCTTCTTTGTGAGACAGGATTCTTTGAAGAATAACTAGTGTTCAAACAAAACTCTTGGGAAACAAATTTCTCCTAAGTTACCTTTCTCTATTCAGAATAACAAAATAGTAAGAATTTTGCTATGGTGTTCCTTTCCTATGACCAGATATCTCAGTAGTCAAAGTTATATTCTGTACAAGTCAAGCTTTATCAAAATGAGGAAGAGTAGCTATTGAATTACACAGTCAAAATATAAAATAAAATCTGGGAAAGCCACACACATCTGCCTCACAGTATAAAAGCCTACCTGCACCACTTTTACTTCTTGTATGGTCTCCACAACTGATCTTGACTGGGCTACGCTTGGCACAAGCATTGCAGGTGCTTCTGTAGAAAAAGAACCTATTATGCCTCCAGTCATGCGATTTCCTCTAAAAGAAAATTCAGATGATTGAGGGACAAATTTCTTTCGATACAGGGGCCTGGCTGCACACAATGTGATTATCAGCATTAAAATTAAAAAAGAAAAAAATGGGTAACTTCATTTTAGACCCCTGAATAACCACACAATTTGACAAGTCCTCCTCAAACTTCAAAACCTATTTGAATCCCTGAACTTTCAATTGCAGTCAATTTGAACTCTTCCGTCAGATTTAGCCGTTAACTTGGCTGCAATTGAAAGTTCAGGGGGTTTGTCAAATCGCGTGGTAATTTAGGGATCTAAAGTGAAGTTTCAAAAAATAAAAAATAAAAAATTGAAGTTCTAGCAGTCTAGCTTAATGGGAATGATAAAACACATTGGAGAACAAAGGGGAAAATGATTACTTTGGAAGAATAGTCCCCTCTCGAAGATAAAGCCAATCGTTTGTGTATTCATCAAATTCAGCAACCATTGCAATCACATAAGCTACACCTCTCCGGAAAGATCTTTCCTATATCCACAAGAAAGTTGAAGGGTAAGTTTAATAGCACTAAGAGGCCAAGGTTTGAATATAAAGGATTATACTAAATTACAAACAAACCTGATATACTATAACTGATGCATACAATCCAACAAAAATGCTCGAAAAAACCGCCATTAAGATGCTTGCCGTAACAACAAGCGGCCACAAAAGAATTGTCAAACCAGCAATGGGGATGCAAGCTGTTTCAAGAAATGGGCCTTCTCGAGTAATTACATCATGTACCAGTCTGAACCAGCCTTTGAACAACATATATGGACTCTTTACAACAGCAATTGCAGTATAAAGAGGAATGTCCACCATTAGTCCCATCAACCCAACAATGATACATGCAGGTATATGAATAAACCTGTAAGATAGTTCCAAAAAAGAGTAAGTTCTGCAAGCATTGCTGCTTTCACCAAGGATGATCAACTCAACCCCCCAATATTTTGTTTTCATCATTTTTCCAATATAAAGTTAACCTTTAAACTTGTGTTCCATTTGGTTGCTTAGAAAAGAAAATACGGGCAACATATATTTCATTCCTATGCTGGTTTGGGCTCCAAACTAAGTAACAAAAAAAAAAAAAAATTACACTTGAAATCGCATTTAATTTTTTCTTTCCACTTGAAATTAAATCTTGACTATTGAAAAAATTACAAGCAATCTCCCGTAGATTTTCTGCAGAACCTAATAAAAATATACTCCCAACTCTCAGGAACCAATTGGAAAATAACATAATATATGATGTTCAATTACAAAAGCAAAAGGACTATAGTTATTACCTAAGTGTTCGAAGATCATTTGAAGCAGGAGATTCACGTAATTCCTCCAAGTACAGTGGGTATGAGTGAAAACATATATCTGCAAAATCTCTGACCACAGTACAGCTTCCTTTAATGGTTCCCAATGTTCCATCCTAAGAATTCATTGATGTAATTAATACAAACGTCGCTTTCTTTCTTTCAGAAGAAACAAAAAGAAAGCAAAAAGGAAAACCATAAAACAACAGTGGGTACAGAATTCGACAGAAAGCTCAAACAAAACAGGGCCTGTCCAAAACCTTACCACAATACAATGCGAGAATTTCTTGGACTCATTGTCATGCCTGAAGGCCTCAAAGGTAGAAACCCAGGGAGTGAAGAACCCATAGCCGACTCCCACAAGAACACTCCCAGCAATGCTTAGACCCAGCCATAATCCAAATAAGGCTGGTAAAGCTATCAAGATAGCAACTTTAAGCGGTACATCAAACCTATTAGTCCTGTATTTACCACATCCCACACCATTTGGAATCAGGTAAAAAAAATTCAAAAAACCATATAATCACCTAAATTAGATCACTACAGGAAGATACAGTTATTGAAGAGATTCTTAAAAGGGAGTTTGAAAGGTAATTACTTTATAAGGCTGTAAAATGTCCAGGCAACATGTGCAGGAAACATACCAAGAATTACCCCAACATTCCCTATTACCAGTATTAGACCAGCAATAGGACCCACAAGTAAACCTGCAACACTTAATGAAAAACCAATAAAGATTTGAAGAACCCATGATCAAATTCACATGAAAAATAAAAACCCAACAGAGAGATTAGAACTTAGAACCACAAAAACAAAATACACCATAAATTGATGATACCAAAAAGCTGCAAGGAAATCAAAAAAATACAACAATAAAACTGAAAAGGAATGGGAAAGGGGAACCTTTGAGAGCACCCAGACACAGAGCAGAGCAGAAAGCAAACACCACATAGAGGATCCTCAGCCAACCGGTAAAAGAGGTTGGCAAATCCATACCCCAGAGATCGCATGAACAAGAATATATAGCACCATGAAACAGATATTACTGACCAAAAATTAACAGCAACAGCTTCATGAAAACGATTAAGCACAACCAAAATTGAAAGTTAACAGAAGGCAAAAGTACTATCGATATATGAGACAGATAGAAAGCGACAGAAGAGACGTGTGCTGCAAGAAGGTGACAAAAAAAGAGAACAAGACCCGAAACCCAACAAGAATCAATTACACCAGGATTTTAGGAAACAAATACTCACTGCGCACATATATATAAATATATATAAGAAAATGAAACTATATTTGGAGCAAATTTGTTTGTTCGTTCCCTGAGGCGTCGTTGCAGGACTTAACCTGTGAGTTTTTGACAACGTAGTACAACTCACATGCCACCATCACCAAGAAGGGCCAGAACTCGAATCCAACGGCTCTTATCGAGGCTGCATAGCATTATTACATGCAACTATCACCTTTGTGATACTTTCTCTTCTTGCTTCTTTAAGGAAAAAAACTTTTTAGCTTTTTTTATATATAAGTCCAAAGCTGTGGCCATGTGGTACTACCGAATCCCTGGTCAAATATATGCATGTACTATGTGGTGTAAAAATAAGATATGCACATAAAACGCCTTTTGACGAACCGTTTTGATGAGCCTTTTGGGAGCTCATGAGGGAATAGCCACCTGGACAGCGCCCAAACATGTCAGAAAATGCCACAGGGGCTGGCTGGCCCACAGTAGTGGTGAGGACTTGATCCTCAAATTATTATTATTATTTTTTATGAATTTTACATAAATTCACACCCACTGATTTAGATTGTTCAGAATAGGTTAATTAAATTTTTATAAAATTCGAACAATTTGTTTATAAAAATCCTCTTCCAATTACAATTGGCTAAGAAAAGAAAAGAAAAGATAAAAGGGGGTAAAATATATATATATATTTTAAAAAATACCATTTAAAACAAACGGAGGAATTTGGCATATATCGATGGAGTTTAGATCTTTTGATGATTCTTTTGGTTATTAATGATTAGGAGGATGAAAAAAATTGGGAGAACCCAACTTGTAAAAAGGGACATCTTACTTACACGGTTACACCTCGTTGCCATTGATCCGATTGATTTGAGGGGAGTGGGTCAACTCCGCATTTGCGTATCGGAGGAATATTACCACGTCAACTATTTCCTACTCCTTTGGCACTTTCTGGCATCTGCTTCTCCTTTATTTTGACCCTCCTTCCTTGTTCTTTTTTTTTTTATTATTTAATTTTTTAAGTGTTTGATAATGATTTTAAAATTATTTAATTTTTGTCAACAATATGCTTATATATGCATATATTTCCAGGATCATTGTGTAAGGAGTTACAAAGACTTTTATTTTATTTTTATTAAAGATGTGATTGGTCAACAAAATATGAACAAGTGATTGACATTTGACTTGAGCCACAGAGAAACACTAAATTAATAAGAAAATTTAAGAATTCAGATTCTCTTCAATTCATTTGAACTGGATAATATCCTGTTAGTTATATAGAATGAGTATTTTTATTCTCTAAAAAAATGAAAAGCCAAAAATAATCTCCATTTCAATTTCAAATGAACCGGAGAACCTTGGACAATAATGTAGGAAATATACACCCTCACCAGTTGAGGCTACCCCAGAGAACCTCTTCATTTTTATTACTAAAATATATACTGACAACTATAGATCATTTATTTGATTTATATGGCTAAAATATAAACGTATGCATTTTGTAGGATGATCTCTCATTAAGGGGCCCATTGACTCTTCGGAGCCCAGTATATGTTGAATTTGGCCCAAACCCAGGTAAATAACTTCGGCCTCTTTTTTTTTTTTTTTAAGGTTAAATGCCTTTTTAGTACATGTGCTTTGAGTTAAAATCAAATAGCCACCTAGGTTTTCAAAAATATCACAAATGGTACCTGTGGTTATCAAATAAACCTATTTGATACTCCTGTTAAGATTCCGTTAGTTTTTTTAACAGAGTGCCATATCACTCTTACACATGACGTGATACTTAGGTTTTCGAATGCCACGTTAGATTAAATAATATTAAAGGGGAAATAATACATTCCAAAGTTTCCCACATATTTCCCGTAAAAAGCTGAGGTGGCGGGCCATTTTTATTATTTTACTATTAAATTTTATTTTATTTTTAATTAAAAAATTAAAACAATAAAAAAACTAAAAAAAATTTAAGGGGTGGCTGGCCACCTCCTATCCACCCCATAGGAGGTGGCTGGCCACCCCAGTTCTGGACAGGGATAGCTGGCCACCCCAGACAGCCGGTCTAGGGTGGCCGAAGCCACCCCTAGGCCATTGGAGGTGGTCCGGCCACCCCCAAGGGCCAAAATAAATTTTTTAAATAAAATGGGTTTGGAGGCTGGGTTGTGGTGAGGGAGGGGAGGGGTTTCTACTTCTTGGGTGGAGGGTTGTCGTCGTCCTCTTCCTCTTCGTCCCCGTCTTCGACGTTGTTGTGGGTGGATCTGGGGGACTTGTTGAGGTCGTCTGAGTCGGAGGTCACGGGGTCCGATTTCATTCCGTTATGGGGTTCGCTGGCAATGGTGGAAGGCGACCCAGTGGCATTGGGCGGTGGTGGTGCGATGGGCGGATTTGTCTTCTTCTTCGTCCTCGTCTCTGTAGGTGGTCTGGAGGGAGACGGTGACAGCGTAGGGGGTTGGGGGAGAGGAAAATGGAGAGAACACGCAGGTGTTTTTAATTTTCCTTTTTTAAAAAAACATAATTTAATATTATTTAATCTATTGTGACAACTAAAAACTGTGGTACCATGTCACATGGCGCCTTGAAATCACATGTATCATGCCATGTGTAAGGGTGATGTGGCGTTCCGTTAAAAAAACTAACAGAATCCTGACAGAAGTACCAAATTGATTTATTTGATAACTAGATGTATTATTTGTGATATTTTTGAAGAGTAATGATAGGTGCAAGGTAAGTTTCCGGTAGAAATCCTGAATTGCTTACGTGGCTGGGGTTAATCCAACCCCAGTTAAGATTTGTTTTTTATTATTTTTTTTTTAAAGAGAAGATATTTGACCCTCTCTCTCCCCTCGCGCCTTCGCTCTCCCCCATTAACGCATCTCCCCCCAAAACGATTTCTCTCCCCAAAACCATTTACGCATCTCTCTCCCCCACGCACTCCTTCGGCTTCCGGCGATGCCTGCACCCACCCAGATCGGAGTCGCCACCCTAGGACGACGACCAACAGTGCCGCCGCCCACCGTCCGATGTTTCTCTCTCCGCCTCCCTCGCCGGCCACCGGAGAAGAAGGCGGGTTTTGCTTTCCCTCCCTCGCTCCGGCGAAGACTCTCTCTCCATGCCTTCCGATCCACAAAAGTACCGAGCGCGGCACCCACCCACATGTCTTTTTTAAATTTGATTCTTTAGTTTTTTTGGGTTCTCTCATCTAGGTTCTCATACCATTTTTTTGTTGGTTGGTTAATTTTTCTGCAACATAACAAAAATCTTGGGTTAATTTTTCTGTGTTGGTGTGCCGAGAAAAGCTTGGGTTGGTTTTTTTTTTTTTTTTTTTCGTGAATTTGTGGAAAACCTTGGGTTTTTGCTTCTCTCCTACACTGGCGGTAAGTGGTCCTCTCTCCTCCACTGGTTGGTTCTTAGGTTAATTTTGGGGTTATCTTTTGGTTTATTTTTGTTATTTGGCTGATAAACAAATTAAGAATCTGAGAATGGGGGAAGGGAAGAGTCTTGCTAATGTTAAATTTTATTTAGCTTATCTTGTTAAATTTTCAAGTTTTTTGTGTGTTCCTTTAACCGAATGGGGGAAGGGAAAAGTCTTGCTAATGTTTGCATTGGTTTTCTTGGGTTGTTTCTGGAATGGGATTTTTATTTTTTTTGGATGCTCATGTTGGCCGAATGAGTGAGTGGTAAGAGGGGTGTAATGGAGGAGTTTTTAATTTCCTCTTCAATTTTCGGGAATATATTTTAGTTCGTGGCAATATATGAAAATTGATGAGCATTGTATATTTTATGGCTTTTCTGCAGATTTAAAGAAGATTCCAACAGAGGCTTGCAAACCATCAGGATTGGAAAAATGCATAAACTGTTTGGTTCATATGAAAATTGCTGAAAGAATTGCTCTGTAAACAAATTATGAAAATAGTTAATGAAATTTATGGAAATAAATTTTGTAAACAATGTATGTAATTTATGAAACAGAATATTTATCAATGATTTGATCCTACATTTGTGGAAATGGCAATTAACCCTTTATTATCCATGCTTATCCATGACTGTGGGCAGCACATACATCAAGTCCTCTTCCTTGTGATCAAACTCATTTTTGCAAGAGGTACAGATTACAGGAAGCAAAAATCCCTCAATCCATCAAACAGAGAAAATCTATAACAATTTACACTCTTTGCCTTGGTAGCAAATGAAGGAGGTGACAAGGGGAAAAAATTGAATTTTTCTTCACTAGGAAACAGAACTCAGGATTTCAATTTCATGATTTCATTCAATTCATTTTTTCACAAAACACAACCAACTTCATCACAATAAGGTCCATAAATTACAAAATACAACCAATCAACTCCATAAATTACAAAATGAGATTCCATAACTTACATAAAAAATGAGATTACATAATTTCCAAAAAAAGGAGATAAAATAAAAGGCTCCAGTTTTGGCCAATACAGAGAAGATCAAGACTCAATATATGAGAATGACCATACATGACCGTCCTCAAAGACTCCTCCGACCAAAATAAAAAATCATCCACCAAATGGAATCAAAATCAAAAAACGAAAACAGAGAAAAAACGCCGACGCCCATATTTGAGAAATTACAAGCTGTTGAGTGTCGCCGGAGTGAGTGAGAGACAGGAGCGAGGGAGAGAGAGCGGCGCCGGTGGAGGACAAAAGCTGTTGAGAGAGAGAGCCGGAGCTGTTGAGTGAGTGTCGTCGGAGTGAGAGACAGGAGCAATGGAGAGAGAGAGCATCGCCGGTGGAGAATAGAAGCTGTTGAGAGAGAGCCGGAGATAATCCGTCAATGTCATCTGAGCAAAACCCCGCTGGAGCAAAACCACCGTCGTGCTGGGAGCGAACCCTCCAGATTCCTCCAAATCTGGTGACCGGATCATTCGCCGGAGTGAGAGAGACATGAGAGAGGGAGACATGGGCAAGGGAGGGACCGAGTCACCGAGAGAGAGGGCCTGAGAGAAGGAGTGTTTGAGAGGGAGAACGGAGGCGAGCAGTTGTGAGGGGAGAGAGAAAAGCATGGGAGAAAGAGAGAAGTACTGGGTGGGTGGATAAAAATAATAAAAAAATATTAACTGGGGGTTAGCTTAACCCCTGCCACGTAGGCAATTCTGGATATCTACCGGAAACCTACCATGCGCCTATCATTACTCATTTTTTAAAACCAAGGTGGTTATTTGATTTTGACTCAAACCACAGGTACTGCAAATGTATTTAACCCTTCTTTTTTTTGGTTTTCCTTGTTAATTAATTTTTTATTTTATAACATTTTAATCTAGATTCTTGGTAAAATAGTTTACAACCAAGGTAAAATCGCTGTCCTATTCACGAATAGAGAGAGACAGTTACAACATTCCAAAAAAGTTATAGATCTTCAAGAGCAGTTAAAAATGTCTTCGCGCGTCCACTTGGAGCCAAGCCCACTCAGATTCTGTTTTAAACAGACACTCTTGCCGCGGAAACCGCGCGATAAATCTCACTGTTAAAGGTTATTTAAAAATCAATTATCGTTTATATTTATAGTATTCATAAAAATTAAATTTAATCTATTAAATTAATATTACATTTTAAAAATAGGGAAAAATATAGAATGGCCCCCCAAACTACCACCCATTTGTAAAATGACCCCCCAAAGTTTCAATTGGTATAAAATAACCCCCTAAACTATCAACTCCTTATAAAATAGCCCCATCCGTTAAATAAAACTGTTAAATTGGATGAAAAATCAAAACGACGTCGTTTTGGATATATAGAGTTACGAAATTGCCCTTGTTAGATTAAAAACTTAAATTTTTTTTAAAAAAAACTGAGAACGACGTCGTTTATTTTGCAGTCCTCAAATCCCTTCTTCCTTCTTCCTTCTTCCTTCTTCCCCTCCCCAAGTCGAATTCCCACGGCAACCCACAAAAGCAGTTAACTTAGAAAGAAAAAAAAAAAAAAAATTTGGAGCAGTGAGAAAACATAAACCCATCAGAAAATCCATGAACATGAGCTCTCAAATTTATGCCACCAAAGTCCAATTTAAGCACAATGGTCGTTCAGTCGCATGTTAACTAAAGGTAAGAAAGCAAGATGGCAGACCTACTCAACTTCAGAACGTAGCTAGTCATCCAGATTAGCCAACGGAACAACATTCTTCAATCTATGCAATAAACCATGTCCTTAAATTAAATCTCTCCTTCTATATCACTTTTCCATAGTCTGGCCGGCTAAACCAAGAACTGGATAGTTTTCCGGTCTGTTATCTTTAAAGAATCAACCAATTGAATCGACTTTGAAATCTGGATGAAAACCCAGTTGGCCAAACCAGCAAGAGATATGGGTGTAGCAACAAGCATTAGAAAGCCAGTTCAGCATTATCTTACATTCACGGCATGCTGCCACAAACAAATAAATGAAATTTTTTTCACAAAAAAAAAAAGGTAGATGATGGCCCCAATCAAAATTTCAATAAACCGTGGATTCTGTATATGCAGAGACAGAACAAGAGAGGGTACCCAGTCATTGGTGGTCTGTGAATCCATTGGTTGGAGGTCTGAGGTCGGCAGCGAAGCGAGCGACGGAGATGGAAGGAAGCGGTTTTGCGACGAAGATGGGGTTCTTGCGACGGAGATGAGGTAAAATCTGGGCGTGGCTTGTGAAGAAGGGGAAGAAGGGTTGCAGGGGAAAGAACACGTGGGAGGAAGGGGATTTTGTTAAATCCCAGTAAAACGACGCCGTTTCACCTTTTTGTTTTTTCATTTTTAATCTAACAAGGGCAATTTTGTAACTCTATATACCCAAAACGACGTCGTTTTGATTTTCCATCCAATTTAACAGTTTCATTTAACGGATGGGGCTATATTATAAGGAGTTGGTAGTTTATGGAGCTATGTTATACCAATTAAAACTTTGGGGGGCCATTTTACAAATGGATGGTAGTTTGGGAGTCATTCTATATTTTTCCCTTAAAAATATATATAAAAAAATTAAAAATATGCGTGAATTTAAATACAGAGGAAATTTGCTCGTATCTTAAATACTCCAGCGGATTTGCGCGCATATATATACCCGAAATGCCAAGAAGGCAATAAAGGTCACGACGCACGCACATTACGGCTCTCTCTCTCTCTCTTTCAGGTTCCAAAAAATCATTTTCAAGTCCCGTTTTACATTTGTTGCCGAGGAATTTAAGCTTGTGATGATGGATCGAGTGGTCAAGAGGGAAAAGGGAGAACCGATGGAAACGGCGTCGTGGGAGGGGCAGGAGATCATGAAATCCACGGAGGTGGACGATGTAATTCTGGCGGAGCTGTACAGGTCTCCCAATCCCAAGTCCAGGCCCTCTTCCTCCACGGTTAAGCTCCAATCTCTCTCTGTCTGTGTGTTTTTGTTATTACCGTTTTGTTTCATAATTTGGCGGTAGCTTTGGTGCATTGTTGACAGGGCAAGCAAAAGAAGCCAATGGATAAAAAGGAAGTGTTCTCGAGCTTCAAGAAAGAGCGTCCGGAATCGATGGTTAAGCATGTAAGCGTTTCATTTGCTTAAAATGTGTTTAGTAGTGCCTGATTCGAATCAATGAAATGCGTTGTTTGGTTTGCGAAGATTATGGCTCTTTATAGTGGTTTCAATATGCTAACCAAAATGGTTGCTAGAGCATGAAGTAAATATTGTCATTAGAATGGAGATCACATTCAAGAATCATTTTATTTTGTGTGAAAATTTTGTTTCTGGAACGAAAATGGCACAAATGAGAGGGAATTGTGGTTTTTACAAACTGGAGTTGTTGATTAATTGGAAAATTTTGTACATGCTGAGCAGGCTGTGACAAGTCAGGCAATGAAGGCTGTGATAAGGTCAGTGAGGTCCCTTAGATGCTTATTTTTTATGTGCTTCAATGATTTGTGTTTGCATTTAGTGGATATGCTTTGTGACAATGCTGGTTCTGTGCTATGCTTTACTTGAAGCTCTATGAAAGGTAAAGCTGTGGATGGACTTGGTGGAGCCAGGTCATCGGCGGTATTTCAAGCTGAGGAACTTCGGTTGAATCTTCCACATGAATACCCTAGCTTTGTCAAATCTTTGGTCAGATCACATGTAGCTAGTTGTTTTTGGATGGTGAGCTTTGTTAAAATTGCACGAATTTGAACTAGGCTGATTACAATCAGGATTCTCTAGAAATCTTTATATCTACTAGGGTAATAGTATAATTTTTGAAATCCTAATGCTTGTCTTAAATTAATTGGTTCAAATTTTGCCATCTTAACATACAACTTTGTGATATACAATCAAATAAAGAAAAATTCAGGATTCTCTAAGGGTGATAAACACCAAAATGACAATATTCCAACCATTTTGGTTAAGATTTCAAGAACTCCACCATGAAATTATCTAAAAAATCTTGAAACCCCAATCCTTTTAATAATACTACTTATGAAACTATACATATCTAGCTTATGTCTTCTTTTTTTTATTTTTTTTTATTTTTTATAAAACAAAATAACAGGGGCTTCCCGGGGCGTTTTGTAAGGCATACTTGCCAGATAAGGATACTACAGTCATTTTGGAAGATGAATATAGAAAACAATATGAGTTGAAATACATTGCATGCAAGACTGGATTGAGTGCTGGTTGGAGACAGTTTTCTGCTGCACACAAATTGCTCGAGGGAGATGTTTTGGTCTTCCAATTAGTTGAGCCTACCAAATTTAAGGTGATGATTTAGATTTTTTTTTTCTTATATTTATATTGTAAATGTCTGTTTGGAACTTCTAGATATTGTTATAACATGTCAAGATGATATGATCATTAAATAATTTTATTGGTTAATGTATGGAAATTCATTGTGTCTTGTGTAGTCTTATTTACATGTGAATAGAGTGAACATTGGTCAAAGTAACAAGTCTTAGCATGTTGGGAAGATTGAGGGATATGTTAGAAATGTTTAAAAGAAAAACATGGAGTTGAGGGTGGGAAAGGTGATGCATGTTCAGAAAATAATAAAAATGTTTCCTTCCATAATTACAATAAATAATCTTAGAATTTTGGATATAAAGCAAATGATTCCTGAGGGATGAGAGTGCATCAGGTATTCTAATCCACGAATTTTAATCACAATGGAAACAAGAAACATACTGCCACTTTAGCTTGTGTATTTCTAAGGAACACGAAAGCTCCGCTGGTTTTGGCCTGTTCAAAGGATATTAAAGAAAAAAGTTTTTTAATTCCACCACCATCCTTTTGCTGTCTTCAAAGTTACACTCATTTTTTTTCTCTCAAGATACGCCAAAATGCCAAATTATGGACGACGGAACCATCTTCTACAATGGTGTACTAAGAAGACTGCCAAACTTACCTCTTCAACATGTCAAGGGATCTACCACTAGTCTAGGCATTACCTGGTCTACCCCAAAAAGACTGAAAATAGAATCCCATAAGGCTTTAGCAACCACACAATAGAGTTAAAGGCTATCATCAGATTTCCCACTCTTCTTATACATACAACGCCAATCTATTACCATGATACATTGCTTATTTATGTTATCCATAGTGAGGATCTTCTCTAATATGGCTGACCAAGCAAAGAACGTCACTTTCAAGGAAACTTTTTTCTGCGTAGTATTCTAAGCAACATGAGTGCTATCATGGGGAGATAGGATATTATGGAACGATCCTACGTTGAACAATCTTTTCTTGGAAGAGGCCCAACAGAGCTTGTCTTCACTGCCCTGCCTAAATCTGGAGGAGCACAACAAATTGAAGAACAAAGTAAAGAAATCCACTTCCTAGTCGTACGTTACTCGTATAAAATTAACTTTCCATTTGTTAGGTCGTGGATCAACCTCAGACGGGCCCTGGAGTTCGTTGGCCCAAGTCGCAGCCTAAGAAAGCTAAAGCCTGAGAACGTCTCAGGTCTTGAACATCCTGGACCTCTTCTCGGATGTTTGAGAAGCCTAGATCGAAGCCTCAAACTCGGATTCGATATACATGTCTGAGGCCTCCAAGACCCACGTGTCCGAGGCCTCCAAGATTTTCTAGTTCGAGACCTCCAAATCCGAGCCCTCACATCCGAGACCCTGGAATTTAGGGATCGTAGATCTAAATACATTTGAATTCAAATGGATATGATCTTATCTATCCAATTCGAATGTTGAGAGTCTGGAAATACGGAATTAATACTCTATCTGCAGGAATTTGAAATTCAAATTCCAACGACCGAATCCTACATTGATCTCCACAATCAAGGGACGGATAACTACTCAAATCCCTCGATAACAGACTGCCACGCAGCAAATCAGGGAAGAGTCAATCACCGGATTAGGGAACTACCACTTCATGTCTATATAATGCAATCTCTACTTCACATTCTGGTAACGCAACTCTAGCACACTTTACGCTTTTGTTGTTTTCTCATCACTCTCAGGAAAATATTGACTTAGGCATCGGAGTGGACCCGCCGGCTCACCCCGGTCTCTCTTCGATCCTATTGTTTTCTCCATTGTGTAGGCAATTCACGTTTGGGATATTTTCATCAGGAGTTCAGCGAGCGTGCCACGTCACCAATCAGAAACTGTGCATCAACACCATTAATGAGAATCAATAAAAAAACTCCAAATAATCTACCACAAAAGCATCCTTAAAACGAGCAATATTGGATAATTTAGGGAAAGCTACCTTAAGGGACCCATCCCCGCATAGTTAAAGTGCATTATAATTGATGAGAGAGACAGAGAGTAATTTTAAGTTTTAAAATTTTGCTAATTTTAAAACTGATATTTCAAGATGCTTGTTTCTTTTGTTATAATGATAATTCAGATCTAGGGTAACTGTTTGTAATATATATCAATCTCTTTTGCGTAGGTTTACATAATAAGACCAAATGATTTAACTGAAGTGGATGGGGCTCTTGTGCTACTAAATTTAGATGCTCAGACAAAACAAAGTTCTGCAGGCAAGTTCTTATGTCTATGTTTAAAGTATTTAGTATCATCCATGCATCTCAGGAAGTTAACATTTCATTTTGTACTATTTTAACGTTTCTTCTTGGGTGTGGATGGGTACAATAGGTTCCAGTAACACCAAGAGGAAACGGCCAAAGCCTCATGGTCTCTTAGAAAAGAAGAAAAAGATTGACCTGCCGAAATCTGTTCCTAACCTTGGACCGCCGGCAGAACAATCTGAAAACGATAGTGAGGAGGTTGTTTCGGAAGTTTTGGAAGACTTTAAGTTGCCTGAACCAGCTATCCAGTTCAAAGACATCAAAAGTTTTGAGAATTTCTGCATTCTAGTAGATGGAATTTGTATGGATTCTGAGTTCTCTGAGGATATTCGGAAGAAATACTACAAGCTCTGCTATAGTCAGAAGGCATTTCTTCATGACAGTCTAGTAAACGGCATCAATTTTATCTTGGTTGTTGGGATTATTTCTGAGACTGTCAATATTGCCGATGCCATAAAAGCTAGCAAGCTTACCACCTCTCGTGAGGAATTTTCTGCTTGGGACAAGACTTTGCAAGCCTTTGAGCATTTAGGCATGAATGTAAGGTTCTTACGTTCTCGGCTCCGGCGGGTTATAAGCCTTGCCTATGAATCAGAAAGTGCCACAAATACAAGGAGGTACTTCGAAGCTAGAACTGAACAAGGTTGCGCAGAAGATGAAATAAGGAATATTGAAGCAAAACTAGCAGAATTAAAGGAAGCCTGTTATGGATTTGGTGCCTATATTGATAACATGAAGTCGAAAGCTGAAAGCTACGAGCTCAAGTTCCAGGTAGAGGCTACCGCTCCATGGTGACATTGTCCATGTTAAGCGCCAAATGTATATATTTTTGTGTTTTCAGTTATGCATTGTGGGTATGTTTTTTCAAATCCCCCGCTGTATCTTAAAACAACAAGACCAGCCATGCTTTGTTGTATGATTTGGTAAATTTCTGACATAACTAACAGTTAGTAACATTAAAATGTTGCTATTGTAGGAGCTGTGAGAAGGAGCTCTAGATACTCGCAATAGTTGAACACCATGCATGTGGAGGAGAGGAACTTTACTGGCTAGCTTGCCTCAAACCATTTTTATGATACTTATATTCTCTCATGTGTTACCCCGTAAGTTGCGGCTTATCGTGAAACTGGAAAATGTATCAATTTTTTTGAAATGTGTTGGGAGATAAAGCGGTTATGAAGTTTTTATCAATAACACATTAATATACATAATTGAACACAACTATAACCCAAAAGTCTAAGCTAATGGGTTAAGGTCTCCTTAGGTATATTAAGTACTATTTTCTTTTATATTTTTTCAATCTGGGAATACAACAATTATAACAATCTTTCTCTCACTTGTGAGTCTCTTTACATTGACCAAACTCTTCTGCGCTTGTGAATCTTTTTACATTTCCAATAGTATCTCATGTCAAGAGTTGCGGAAGCGGACACAACTCTAAACCCGACGCATCTAAACACCAGTCCTAGAAACGTAACAACCATGACTCTCCGGATCCATCAAACTTCATCACATCGAATTTCACAAAAAATATGTCAATCCTAGTCATCATTGAATTAGGTTCCGATACCAATTCTTAGGAAATAAACGGTTATGAAGTTTTTACCAATAACACATTAATATACATAATTGAACACAACTCTAACCCAAAAACTTAAGCTAATGAGCTAAGGTCCACTTAGATATATTAAGTACTCTTTTCTTTTATATTTTCTCAATGTGAGACACAACATTCACAAGTGCGCTTACAACAAAATAAAACCAACCCTAGGGGAGAGAAAGAGTGCTGCATTTTACAATGAACGCTAATATATAAAAAAGGGTAAGACCTCATAAAAAATAGAGGTAAAAACTATGGGTTTAGACCTTTTAAACTATGTACCAATTTTAATTTGAGAAAATATAATACAACCTTCCTGTGCTTTGCGCGATTTTAAGTTTTAACTTTTATGCCCTATATTTTAATTTAAGTCATGAGTATACAAAGATTTTTAATGTAAAACCTTTGTCCATCTGTTTCAAATTTAAAAACTCATGCCTTAAATTTGTAAAATTAAAAAATGGGGTATAAATGTCAAAATTGCGTATAGCTTGATGCTATGGATGGTTAGTTATGGAGAGCCCGTTCCGTTTTCTTAGGTTAGTTTCGTCCATTGCTCTTTTCTCTTCTGCCTACTCTATCAAAATGTTACTATAACAATAGTATAATTACCTGCTAAGAATTACGCCTACTCTATCAAAACGTTACTATATAGTAGTACTTATCCGTTAGGAATTACTTAAGATGAACCTAGACGACAAAAATCGCAAGCACTCCCTCGAAACTAATTAAGCTATAGCCTAATTTAGACCCAGCAGAACATCAACAAATTTTCAGGTCGAGTAATACTAATCAAACTTCTGTGAATGATTCTTTATTGCAAGAATTGAACTCCCACCCCAATACATGTTTAAATCTCATAATTTTTTTTTTTAAAACACTATACCACCAAGAATGGTTGTTGTGGTGTGGGTACAATGCTCCTTCATGCTGGTAAAAGAATCACAATTGACCAAAGAAGTAGAAGGAGAGAAACAAAGGAGGTGAGTTGGAGCCTGCTCTCAAAGTACCTATGCTTTTCCAGATGGATCCGGATAGGATAAGACCATTTATGTTGGTCACAGACCGGACCCCAATGCACTGCCACACCACACTGATTTTTAACACAATGAACAGCCAAGGCTTAGCTGTCACATTTATAGCACATTGCCTATCAAACTACCCCTTCCCCAGAACACCCATTTTTTTTAATTTATTTATATTTTCCAGTTAAAAAGGAACCTTAGAATCTCAGGATGTTGGCAATGTCATCTTCTCACATGGAGGTAGGAGTAATTAACAATAACATCTCCGGTGAAGGCTCTCCCTCTTTCTGTGCCCAAAATGCTAAGAGGAGAGTTCTTACACCTCCCAATTCATACAACATAGAGAGATAGGAAGATGCATAACACCACATTGAACAAGGAGAAAATTACTAACAAAATTGAAAGAAAAAAAATGACACAGAAGTTCAACTGCAAACATTTTTGTACACCAATACTACTAAACCTGACAAGCATCTACCAAAGTTGAAAGCTCAGAAGAAAAAACCAACCTACTAATTCAGATCAGATCAGGACCCTCTCTAAGTTTTGTCCAAACAGAAAACTATCTCTCTAGTCTCTCCTTCCCCGGTTCCCCCCCCCAAAAAAAATGCCACACACACCTTTTAAGTATCTATATCCCAATCTCCACGTTTCTGTAACTCGAACCCCATTAATTCTACAGCTCCTGCGATCAATGAAGGAATTAAGCAAATTAATGAGACAAACCCAAAAATACAAATACAAAAAAGTAAAAATAAAAATAAAAAATAAAATAAAAAAGCAAAAAATGTTTTTTTTTTCCCTCACCTGTGAAGCCTTGCTGACATGGGCCTCCTCCCGAACCAAATCAGGCCTTCTTTCCACAGACGCTTCACCCTTGTCAGCTTTCTTGGACCCAATATGGGTTTTCTTCAGACCCAGAAGCCCCTTCCACCGTGTCGACCCCTTCGGCGGCCTCATCGACACGCGTTGGTCGTCGTCGTCAACAAGAAGCTCATCCCTGAGAGTGGTGGTCCTCTGCATTTGGTTGTTGTAATTGTCCTTGAAGGGCAACAACCTGCCCTTGAAGAAAAGCTCGTCCGCACCGCTCATCATGGAATAGTTTGTGACAGAAAATTCAAAATCCGAGGACGCTGGCGCATCTCTGGAGCTCCTTTCTTGCCTGGTGGCGGCCTGCTGGATATCCACAAAGTCGTTGGAGAAGGAGATTCTTGGGCTCATCGGAGCGCAGTGGTGACCCTTATGCTCGGAGTTGTACATGTCTAAGCATGCCATGGACTTTCAAACCAACATGGAATGAATAAGAGTGAAACCCTAATAAATTCTACTAGGGAGTAGGGACCCCTCTTCTACTGTTACAACCCACTCTGTAGATTTATGTTTGTATTTATATCTAAAAGGGTCTGGCCTCTAGGGTTGGAGATTTATGTTTTTTTTTTTTAATTTTCCTCTGTTTATTTGGACTTTCATGCATCGCATGACCTGATAAGATGTTTTGTCTTGACATGTTAAATTGGCCATTAAATCATATCCATTCCTCAAGATGCGGTCCCAAAACCTCACTGTTTTCATTCGATGTTGGCGAAGTTGCTGAGAACCTCTCTTTCATTCCTCCATTAAATAAACAAATAAAAAGGTTCCTTTTTTTTTGTTTGAACCAATCCTCTTATTTTTCTGTTTACCAGGTAATGAAATAAATATTGGTGAAGAGCTTTTATGAAGTTTCCAAGAAAAGTGGCCCTTTTTTACTCTAATCTTCTTCTTCACCATGGTCAAAAATTTATTCACACTCGCCATATATCATTTATGGATTACGAGAAATCTTCCCGTCAGATATTCAGTTTTAAATGTGACAGAAGGAGCAAGCTCACAAGATTCTAAACGGATTGGCATGCATAATGCAACGGCTAGTAATGACGTGGGTAATATTCACAAGAATAGCAACATTGCAGTGAATCAGTGATGATCGAAGCATGCATGCCACGGTTTACTCGCTCACCGTAAAATGTGCAAACATATAAAGGCAGATTTATTTTGGTTTCGAAATAAAAGAAAGTGAGTAAATGTGAGGCTATGCAACGATGAACGTCATCAAATGGATAGTGATGAATTCATCAACTTGTTGGATGGAGAAATAAAAATGGCGCGTCATATTATTAACAGTTATCTTTGCAGTGCAGGCATAAAAAGAAAGAGACTAATAATAATAAAAGAAGCCAACTTTTTTGTGTGTGAGAGAGAGAAACGCAGTGGCAGAGTCCAGAGGGGCTTGGCATGCATTGGTCTGGTTGACCGAGCTTTGACTTAGAAGTAAATTAGCAGTGAATGAGCTGGCGATGCAGACGGATCAAATGGACCACGTGACCAGGTTGCCTTCGATAAATAATACATATTAAAACCTACTTAATATTGGTCGTCAGGTAATAATTTCCTGTTAAAAAAGGGAAAGAAAATTGATGATAAGCATTGGTTTAATTTGGGGTTGTTGAAAACTTGAAATCCCCGTGCATCAGCGCATCCCGGAAACCGATCCAATCCGGCTGGCTTCCGATGATGGTGGATTGGTTTTTTTTTTTTTGTTTTTAGAAGTTATTTTAGACTTCTGACACAGGTTAGGTGTTAAGTCGATATATATATAATATGAATTTTCCATAATTTTCGACTCTTATAAATAGTATTTAAATTATAATATAACAACCTTATTATATGAAAATAATTAAGGATACTGGTTTTTTTTTTTTTTTTTAAGAAAATATTTTATTCTCATTCATAAAACTCGCTAACAAAAAGCTCTTATAAACAGAACAAAAGTTTTAAAGTAAATCATAGTCAAAACTAAACAAATTAGCCATAACATAATCATTTACTTACCTATGACTAATCATCATGTTTAATTTCAGATTTGTACTAAACAAACATCATCCAATGCATAAATAGCACTTATTCCTCGGCCTTGAGAGGAGAGATCCTTCAAGTCAATACTCATCATCCTCAACTCGAAAGCCAGGATATCGTTTACATCTATAACCCAAAGGTCTGAACTAGACTTTTGAACCAAATGTAGATATACTCACGAGCAGAAAACAATTTGAGATAATAGAGCCTTATTACAAGCAAAAACATGATAAAAACAAACGTAACAAATAAAAGGAACAAATAGAAGAAAACGTATAGAAAAATAGCAATGGAAAAACAAGCAAATACAGGCAAAATTGGAAAAATAGAGAAAGCAAACTATGAGAATGACAACAGTCAGGAGGAAGCCGATTGTGTGCTCGCCAGAAACCGACGAGGAAGGTGGTGTTTAAAGCACATCACGGGGGGACATGAGAAAAGACCGGCAGCGGACGGTGGGCAGCAAAGCGAGCGCATAGGAGATCGGCAGCATACTGAGAACGGGAGGGAAGAGTTTGAGTGAAACCCCATGAGCGACACCCACACATAGTGCCAAACAACCAATAAAACAAGAAAAAAAAAAAAAAAAAACAACATCGGGCCAGAGGCTAGGGAGGAGGGGACAGAAGAAACAGGACGCAAGAGGAAAAAAAGACGAAAGAGAATGGGGTGAAGCACTACACAAAGATTAGAGAGTATCAAGTAAATTGTCTAGCATAAAAGGTTGAGGACAAAAGAATGAGCGGAGGCAGCAAAGGCCACCCCTCCTCCCACTTGTGCAGTGCTCACAGAGATAGAGACTAAGATTTATTGGGATAAAAAGGAATTGATGTTGTAATTAAGGATACTGTAAATTTGGAGTTTGAGGGTCTTTGGCAATCCCTAAAATGAATTCTATTTTCAATAGTGTATGCACAACCCAAAGATGATTTCAGCTTCCTACCAAAAATTTTAAGCAAACCGAACAAAAAAAGGGCAATAATATTGGACTGCTTTTTTGACCAAATATTTGTAAAAGATCTTTGGTAACACTAACATCCATGTGCAACGAATAAAGGGGATGTACTGGAGTAACACTAAGTACAAAAAAAAAACATCCATGTGCAACGAATAAAGGGCAAGTACTGGAGTGTATCAGGATTTTAGGAGAGCGTCCCCCACTCCCCCTATTATTATATTATTAACTTGAATTCCAAGGACATGGTTGTCACTCTCACATAGTTTAATCCTTTTCAACTGGTCAATCTAATAGGGAGACAACACGTGGTGGATCCCCAGTATCAATGCACTGGAATCATCAAACCATCCAGAGTGCCAGGGCTTTCGGGCCTTTGTTTTTTTTTTTTGGTACCTCGATTTGGTCTCCAATCTTGCTAGCAAAAACCTTTCCAAGGTTATGAAACTAATTGCTCAGAAAAACATTTAAAAAAAAAAAAAAAAATTCTAATGTATAATTGGGCTCATTTTCCAATAACAGATCTGAAGGAAGAGCGGCTCGTTTTTGTAATCTCTGGAACCAATTTACACCACGCGTCAATGGGCCGAGTACGGAGGCGTACGAGTGCCTTACTGCAGACAGTGATTCTCTACAATTTCTCTTCTCTTTCGAAAGAAAAAATTACGGTTGAATTTCATATTCTCCACTCAAATTATCATTCAATTGATATCGTTCTTATTAAATTTTTAATTATGATAATATCTCTCTTAAATTACTAAAATATTGTCAATATTTCCTCTAAGACTAACAAAAAGATTAAAATATCCTTATATATTTCTCAATAAGACAAAAATAGCCCTATAAACTTAAAAAAAATATTTAAAAAACGAAAAATTTTAATTTAAAAAGAACGATTTTTTAAACGAATTTTTTTTTAAATGATTTTTTTAACGGAAATTTTTATTTAAAATAATTTTTTTTCATTTTTTTTAGAAAACAAAAATTTTTATTTTCTTACGCGGAAATTGTTATTTAAAAAAAAAACATAAATTTTTATTTAAAAAGGTTATAAAAAAATCAATTTTTATAAAAAAAAATTGAAATTTTTTCATTTTTTTCTTATACAAAGGATTTGTTTTTTTAATTTTTAATTTTCCATCCTTTGGATTTTTTTAATTTTTTTTTTTTAGTTTTATGTTTTTTTAGAAGTTTTAGTATTTATTTTTACTGAGGGTAGATTCGTCATTGGGGAGATCATTGACAATATTTTGGTAGTTTGGGGGGACATTGTCACAATTGAAAGTTTATGAGAAACATTGTCAATTTGGTGATAGTTTGATGGGGATTTGTGGACTTTCCCCAAAATTATATATAAGTTTTGAGGTGAATTCATTTTTTAAAATTGGCTTGTAAGGAAAAATTGTTATCTTATATATATACACTCAATTAAGATGATTGTACTTAACTTATGGTGAGAGATACTTTTGATTATAATATATATAAGTAATTCTATTATTTTTTAATAAAAGGAGCCTTTACTGGAGTAGGGTTTCTCAGAGTACTAGCAATAGATCATCTATATGTTATTCACTTCCTTATATTTAAGAAAAAATTCAAAAAAATCATAAAAACCTACTCACATCAAATTCACTACATTTAATCAACCATCAAGGGTCGCTACAGTGTTTCCCGTGTGTAAGGAACCAAAAGTGATTTCTTACATTATTTTAATATAAATATTTATCTTTCTTTTTTTTTTTTTTTTTTAATTGGAGAATTGTGTTAGGATTTTGTGAAAAAAGTGAAGGTAGGTAAGAAATTTGTATTTTGTAAAGAAATAATATTTTAATGATGTAGAGAAAGATAAGAAAAGTTATTGTGAAATATATTTTCATATGAAAACAAAAAATAGTTTTGTACCCTAAACTTAAATAAAATCGAAGAAAAATTGCTGCTAGTGCTCTCATAGCTCGAATAGAAAAGTCCTTCTTGCAAACTTGAAGAACAAGCATGGGTGAAACTAGGCATATTAGCTTAGTGACAAAAAATTTCTACAAACAAACGGCACAAGAAACAACTACAAATTTGTCTTTAAAAAAAGCATATTTTTTTTCAATTGCAGAGATTTAGGACGCCGATTATAGCAACTATTGGCTCGCTCGCTCGCAGGTGGGCTTTGATAGGGTAAGACGCCAGGCCGAACCGGTGCTCTCGTTCGTGTAACACTTTGGATTGGGTTGGGTCGTGGATTTATATTTGATTAACATCTGCACAAAGCCCAACTTGTCCGAGAAGAAATAGGATTTGGGAATATTTTCAATTTTATCGTGTTTAATACTCACAATTTTGCTCAGGGAATAGTCAAATTTAGAGTGGTTATGATCAATTGGGTGTCATAATTAGTTTTGATCATGGCACCTGCACAAAATGTTTATCAAAATCTAGCCATATATAAGCTTCTTCTGAGTTCTGAGCCTATAATCAACAAATTAAAATAGAAGGCATATAAAAAGAGCAGAGACAAACAATTCTGCAAGTGCTTTGATCAGCAATAAATATATTATTACGGCCAACTCAAGCTTGGGAAATGATGATGTTCATTATTCAACAAATACAAAAAGCAGGGAATAAAACCCAAATTAATACTTACTAGCTAGTGTGGATCCATCAGAACAAGCAAGCAGACGCATGCATGCATATGTATTATATATATGTAACATGAAATACGAAGACCGACCGATCGACCAACTATTCTCCATAAATTTTGACGTGCAAACGTTGTTGGGCGTAGTTGACAAGCTTCTCTATTTCCTTGGGGTTGTCTATTTGGCCATTGTGATTGGAGTCAGCTTCCTTCATTCCCTGACGGGCCTTCCACCACCCAAACCAAATTCTCAAACTTTGCAGAGCCTCTTTTAGCTCCTCATGGCTAATACTTCCATCGTGATCCGCGTCAAACCTGCGCAGCCAAGCCTTGAATTGTTCCACTGTCATCCCTCGTTGAGGCTGCACCTGCATACAACACATAAGAGCCATCTCTCTCTCTCTTTGAAAAAATCTGTGACAAATATACAAATAAAGCGCAAGGTTATTCTCTTAGGATAGCATGCCAGCCTTAAAGGCTTGAGGAGACTCTGGTGGAGAACCGAATCTAGCTATTGGCATGGCCTGACCGAATCTCTAGCATTTCTTTAGGATTATCTTTATTTTCTTTTTTTAAATCTACTGCTTTATTCTTGCAGTCATATAAGCAGTGTCCAAGAGCAAGGCTACTAGCCTGCTAGCTATATATGATCAGCTAGATAGGGTGTTCTCATGTGCCGCCTCGTCACGAGTTTTACTTTTAGATGGATAATTTTTTTGCAAAAATTGAAATATTCCAATTTATATATAAAGTAGTGATTTTTGTATCATGTATGAACGGTAACACGAGGTGGTATGAAAATCACGACTGTTCATGCACTATATATATAGTTAAAGGGAGTAAATATTCATTTATTAATTAGGAGTAAAACTCATATTGTTGCATACGTGGGTGTGCAGGAGGACACTAACTCAATTGAAGGGGGATCTTGATGTTCATCCATCTTCTTAATTAGCCACCAAACAAAGCGTACTTAAAAGAATTTGCTAAAACTTTTGATATTGAAGCTCTTGCATTAGTCAGAAGTGAGTAGATATTGAGCCATTTAATTAAGAGAAGACATCAAAATAGTTCAAGAAATAATTTTTTTTTTAATTTTTAAGTCACTCAGTCATGGCAGTTTCTTGCCGCTTGCCATCATGCTCATAAATTCATTAATATCTATAAAACCATCCCCGTTCGTGTCCACCGCTTTCACCATTTTCCGGCAAGCCTTGAGGCTGCAACCTTCTCCTAGCTTTTTCAGAACCTGCGAAAGTTCCTCCGCGCTTATTTTGCCATCGCAGTCCAGATCAAACGCTCGAAAGGCACTCTGAATCTCAGTCGCTTTTACCCCGCCACCCACGTTAAACATTTCCATGAACTCTTTGAAATCAATGAACCCATCTCCATCAGAATCAATGGTCTGAAATAACTTGACCAACTCCGTTTCCGGGATTCCTTTATTCAGTGCCCTTTGTGCTAACTTGTACTCCTCGCGGGAGATCTTCCCATCTTCGTTGGCGTCAAATTTGTCGAACACCCATCTCATCTCCTCTATGCTTGGCTGAAAAGACCGTGACGTGGAGTTGCTCGACTGGGCGCGTTTTAGTGACGACTTTCGTGAAAGCCCAAACTGGAAATCGAGAAAACTCATCGACATTTTCTAAAGCTCCGGCCGGGATATACAGCAATATGAATTGGCCTTTCATCTATTTAAGGAAAAACATTTGGCAATTAATAACTTATTATTCTCGATAGATTAAGGGCCAATAGATTTGCGTATTCCTTTTTCACAATCACTTTCACGCAACTTGCAAGGTCACGGATCTCATTGATCACCTGCAGAAAGGAGAGAAGTCGGTGGGCTAAAAAAGTATGCAGAACAAAAAGATATTCTCTCTTTAACAAGTTGACATGCTCTTCATTGATTCCCCCTTCAAGCCTCTTTTCGGCGAAGTATAACTGGTTATCTTGCTGTGACAAGGAAATGTTGATCTGTAATATTCCATGAATTAAGGGATAAGAATAGAAATGTTGATTTGTATTTCATATATAAGTTAAATTGGAATTTGTTAGAAATTTATTCGTATTTGAAATTATTCAAATCAAATTCTAAGCAAATATGTCCCCAAGGGGTAGCTCAATCAGCTGTAGACCACACCTAATGAAGTGAAGGTCACAAGTTCGAATCCTCCCTCACTCTTCCCTTGTGTGGACATGTAAAAAAAAAAAAAAAAAACTCTAAGCAAATATGTCGGAAAAAAGACTTTAGCGTTTGGACGTTCGCCAAACAACTTAATTCTTTATCTTTTGTTTCGATCGATCTTTCCTTTTATCTCTTTAATTTATTATGAAAGTTGAGGTGCTAATCAGAAATGCCTTCAAGAAAGAATTGTACGTAATTATCAAAAGAGTTTGTCAAAACAAGCCAATATGAGATAATTTTTATGCTTAATATATTCAGTATAAAAATCGAAGGAAATAGCCACTAAGAAAAGCAAATGGGGTTGAGAGGAAGGAAAAGAAAAGAATCATTTTACCCTACATCAGTAGATTCAGTACATTGATCTGCTACATTTTTAAACGAGTTACTTTATATTTGTCTGCCAGATGTCATAATTTCATGGGCAGTGACTGAGCCACGTTGTGGCCCCCACAAGCTTTTTTATATATAAGATTTTTTTTGAAAATGGCTCCTATATATTTGTCATTTAAAACAAACAAACAAACTTGAAAGAGGGGTTTGCTTTCTCTTTTGAAGAAAAACAGTGCCTTTTTTTTTTATTTTTAATCACTTTAAAACTTTTTATTGAATTATTGGTAACTAACATTTCAAAAAGTAATACACTGTTAAATTTTAATGACGAAACTTCAAATCTCAAAGAGTGCGTCCTCTTAAATTTTTAAGGATTGTAACTAAAGAGTATCATTCTAAGATTCTATTTGTGATAACCAAAGGGTTGCAAGTGAAAAACATTTATTTTCTATTTTAAATTGTGTTTATTATATTTTTAATTTGGTCCTTATAATTGTAAATTTATGGCTCCGCCACCACCGCTCATTGGAGACATTGCCTTCATCGAATATTCCACGTCCCATGACTCCCCTCATGCCTATTGCCTCATGCCAGGAATCATAGATAGAAATAGGTATTAACGTAACATGAGAAGAGATTTCATACGGAGCTATCGTAGCGTTCTCAACAAAGTGCATAATGTTGTACATGACCATATATATATATAAAGAGTTTGTTGAGACTGTTATATCAATATTGTAAGATATTTGTGAAATAAAAATGTGTTATTTAGGATTACAATTTTTAACATGATAAATGAAAGATTAATTAATGCTACTCGTATGTGTGTTCTATGTACAAGTATTTATGCGACGACACGTGTTAATCATTAAAAGAAATTATCAAAAAATCACGAAATCTTGCGGTCAACATGGGTGGTTGCCATCACCAAAATTTTCTCGTCATCAAGGATGGTAGTGACCACTTTGATGGCTTCAGGGTGATGTCGAGTGGTGGTGCAACCACATTCAAAAGTTCGAAAAAGAAAAAGAAAGAAGGGATGGCCGGCAACCTGCGATGGCGGCTGGGATTGGTTCTACCATGCGTTACTGCATTTGTACCAACCTCAACAAACTTTATTGTCGGATTCATCCAACTGTCAAACAGACTCGCCCACAACTGCCGTCACTATAGTGTATTAATAAGGAATATGGATGACAACAAAAAAAATAATAAAATTGAAGAATCGTCTTCTAGTTTATCACCGACTCTATCTCAACATAAACCTCCAACTAATATTCATTAAAAGAAAAGGAAAAATCGTTTGACTTGATATATCATGATCCGTGCTACCAATACCATTATGTGGTTCAAAAGCTAGTGTCCCATGCACTGTAATGTATGGTACGTAACCTCTCTAAGATTTTCTCATTAAAATTCTTAACAGAATTTGTGGTTTTAACTCGAGTGCACCAAAATTCAGCCCCAGTGGCCAGTTTGACGTGTTTGATTCAGTTGCCTCCACTAAAAAATCAAACGATTGGATTTGGAGTTGTAAATGAATGACGGTCCCACAGAGATTCTCGAAGCTCTGATTTGTTAAGAATGGTTTTCGACGCACATAAATTGTATCTGCTATTTCCATTTTTAATTAAGTTAACAGCACAAAGAAAGAGGTAAAGGGATCGATGCTTTTCGAATCACATGATCATGTGAAAGTGCGATATACAGCACAGGATAATTAAAGCATTTATTTATTTGTTATTTTTCAAACCTAGACATAATTTCAATTGACTTCTATATTATGGAGTTTAGTTATCGATTATATCCGGCCTATGAAGTATAAATTCTTTTTTTTTAAGTGTACAGACTACAGAGTAAATTAGAGGCGTGTGTCTCGGAGGTGAAAGGAGTCCAAAATGGTCGTGAATTGAAGTAATAACTTGTAATTCAAAAATAAACAATTGAAACTAGTAATTTCTGGCATAAATAGATAAGTAAATGAAAGGTGAATGAGTTGAGCATGCAAACTATGCAGTTGCAACCCTTGGAAGATCGAGTACAGCAATCTAATCAAAGCAATGGAGAAATAAAGCACAGGCAAAAAGGTTGGTGGCCGGACTCTTTGCAAATCCATCAACACTAACCCCCAACGACTAGCTAGTAATTAATTTTACAAGTTGCAAACAAAAAAACAAAAAGACCAACTATCGTGAACCCCTTTTGTTTTTTCTATCTCCTTCGTATGGTAAGCTAAGTGTGAGCCTTTCGGCCGATACGATAATAACCCGTCAAGGGTGTTCGTCTTCGTCCTCCACATTATCAATACCAGTCAGCTCTTCGGCCCTGCCTACTTGTTCCATCCAATCCGTTCTCGACAGCACGAGCACCATTATTGCAGCACACACCATCTGAGCAGCCAGTAAGCCCAACCAAAGGCCCAATAGGCCCATGTCCATCGCAAAGCCCATGAAAACTGCAAAGGGCAATCCAACGCCGTAGAACGATCCCAGGTTGACGTAAGCACCCAGAGATGGCCTGGCACTGCCTCTCAGCACCCCGCAAACCGTGGTCTGCGGGCAGTTCCCTAGCTCACACAGTCCCACCACCGGCATAGCCGCTGCCGTCAACGACAGTATCGCTTTATCCGCGGTGAAAATCTGACCCCAAGCATTTCTCATGGTTATCATGAACAGCATGGCCATGAGGCCACTGAAAACGGCGCAGGAGAGCGCTATGATTGACGACTTCTTCGCCTTGGAAGGCCGGTTAGCGCCGAGTTCGTTTCCGACCCGCGTCGAAACAGCTTGGTTCAGAGCAATAGGGATGTTGTAGACCAGCGAAGTTGCCTGTATAAGAATCCCCATGGTGGCGACAGCCTCGGCGGCGTTTGTGAGAAGGCCTGAAAGGAGTATCATTATCTCGTACCACCACCACTCTAAGCAGACCGAGATACAGCTGGGGATGGCTTGGTCGAGAATTGGTTTCCATTCCTTGAAGCATTGGCTCGACCAGCCCTGCCATGATTTTCTGCAAGTGCCGGAGAAGCAGATGTAAAGCAGAAGCATGACAAGGAGGTTTAGGTCTGTTAACACGCCTGCCAAGGCAATGCTTCGAATGCCGAGGTGGAGATGATGGACAATGAAACAGGTGATGGGGGCGTGAAGGGCGAGGGAGAAAGCTGCGGTGAGCATAAGAGGAAGGGTTATTTCTTGGGTTCTGAGGTATATTTTGAGAGGGTTGATGAGGGACTGGAAGAGGAGGTCGGGAAGAGAGAAGGCGAGATAGGTAGCGGCAATGGATGAAATGGTGGGGTTTTGGCCCCAAAAGAGAAGGATGGGTTGGAAGTTTAGCCACAAGAATGAAATGGGAATGCAGGCTAAACAGAGTATTATGATAGTGCGCTGGAGTGTTAGACCCATGAGATGCCATTGCTTGGCCCCGCACGCTTGAGAAGAAATCCCTTCCATGCCCATTGCAAGCCCGGAAATGACAGAGTAGCCGGAGATGTTAGCTATGCTGATTGCGAGAGAGCCACCGGCTAATGCTTCCTTCCCTATCTTCCCCATGAAGAACATTGATATTGCAGATTTGCCGTAGATGAACAGCCCGGTAAGGATCATTGGAATGGCTATGATATATAGCTGTTTAATCTCGTCAACCACCTGAGAGAGAGAGAGAGAACTAATATCAAACAAGTGCACAGCATGCAAAGAAAACTACAAGAAGTCTGGCGTCACAAAAACAAACCTCTGAAAGAGTGGGGCGGGAGTATTGAGAATCTTGTTCAACACCTAATGCATCATTCTCAGCACTTTCCTCCAATTTCGAGGAGTTGTAAAAGGATAACAATGGGGCTGAAGGTGCATCCTCATACATCTTTGATAAAACCCTTCAGTTTTCGTGCAGGGAGGAGGAAATGAACGTGAAAAGGTTGAATAATGACAATCAAACCCAAAGGAAAGAGATTTCTCTCTCTCTCTCTCTCGGTTGGTTGGGTTTAGATGGTGGGAAAGAGACGAGTGTGAGCAAGATAAAGAGGTGGCCATGCGGGTTGTTCGTCATTTTCTGGAAGTGACTTCACTTCAGACAGTTGGTGGCAGTCCCTGCAAATGCCAAAGCATGGAAAGCTGTCAACAAATCACAAAATCAGTGCAGGTGCCCAAAACAGTGGTTCTGACTTTCGGGTCGGGTCTTGAGTCTCTATCAGGGTTGTGCACGTGTGCTTCTGGACACTGGACCACCCACGTGCCTTTTAGGAAGACATGCAAGCTTATTCTCATACTACACATAACACGCTACATAATGTGCTGTGTTAGCCGTTAGGTAAAGACTCAAAAAAGAAATTATAGGTAAGGGTGTAAAAAGGGTTGCGGTTAGTGATTATTGTCAATAACGGCTAATTGTAATTACAGAAGCGGTTATTAAATTTCACTAACGGCATCCGTTAAGCGGTTGGTGAATAGCAGTTAGCGGTTAGTCGGTGGTTAGCAAAACATATAACCGTCCACTATAACCGCTTTTTCAAAATTAGGCTTTTTTCGGGCTTCTTTCTTCTTCTTTTTTTCTTTTTTATTTTTTGCCTTTTTGGGCTTTCTCAATATAAACATATTCCCAATTTTCAGTTTTGATGGTTTTTTTTTTTTTTAATCACTATAGCATTTTTTAATCTCATTTATTTTTTGCTTTTTTAGTGCTTCTTGAGCCAAATTACTATAAAAAGAGGCAATATTGAACAATCAAAAATATTTGACCCCAAATTTACACTAGTACTTTTAAAAAAAAAAAAAAAAATCCTTAAATATAAATCACAACCTATTAAAATTTAGTTTTAACATGTAAAAAGTCCTTAAAAGAATATTTAGTTTTAACAAGGATTTGAATGAAGACTTCAACACAACATATATATAAAAATAAAAAATAAAAAGTTCCACAATCCTTGTAGGTTAACTTTTTCACAATAAATGATACAAATAAAACCTCATCAATTCTTGTACATAACATGCTCTTATATATAACATATATAGACTTATAAGTTTATAACATACATTGGAACTAAATCTCTATATACTTAATTGTTGTATTAGTATGAATTGGTATACTTATGACTTATGTCATATTATATAATGATAATGCATTAATATTTCAATTGTAATTATAAGTAACACATTGTTTAATCTAATGTCAATTACTTAATTTGATATTATACGAATTACATTATCATTGTACATTAATAACATGATTAACTTTAATAAGTATTTGAATTGTCATTGAATCATATGATTAAGTATTGATCTTATACATTTATATTATTCAATATGCATAATTACATATATGTATAATGCATAATTTATAACATATATGGACTTATAAGTTTATAACATACATTAGAACTAAATCTCTTAATACTTAATTGTTATATTGGTATGAACTTACATACTTACGACTTATGAGTTATGTCATATTATATATGTATAGTTTGTTATTATATAATCAAATGATTTAATGATCAATTGATCATGTGATATAATCATATACGCTATAATGATAATATATTAATATTTAAATTGTATTTTAATTATCTAAAAAAAAAATTGTGATTTAAAGATCAATTGATTATATTATATGTATAAATATTATTATAATTACAATTATAAAATTATATTATATAAAAAGGCAGTTAGCGGTTACGGTTATAGTTAATAAACCCAATAACCACTAGGTTGTTATAGCAGTTAGCGGGTAGCGATTACCAGTCATAGCAGTTAGCGGGTAGCGATTACCAGTCATAGCAGTTAACGATTAGCGGGTGCTTAAATAACCGCCCGCCTTTACACCCCTAATTATCGGACATCAAACTTTTTAGTGTTGCAAGATTAAGACATTTAGGAGCACAAGCTACTTTCGGCATATATCACCTTCTTCTTTTCTTACCTAACACTAAAAAAAAAAAAAAAAAAAACACTGTTACAATGGTGCAAAGACAATGTTATTTTTGTCACATTTTTTTATAGGTGAAAAAGTGATTACGGTTAGCTATTATTGACTAAATCGCTAACCACAATTGTTTAGGCAGTTAGTAAAATCGAATAACCGTCTCCTCTATATGTCTAGGCGGTAAGTGGCTATTAAATAAGAAAAAATCACTATTAAATGCTAAGCACTTTTTAAAATGAAAAAATAATAATAATAAAAATAAGAAGAAGCTAAAACGTTGTTTCTCGAATTTTATACATTTTTTTATATATATTTAAACACCAAAATGATGTTTCATATATATATATATAGTAGGGGTGTCAACCCGGTCCGGTTTTCCGGTTTTTGGCCAAAATCGGGAACCGGAACCGGGGTACCCCGGTTCCTTGTTTTGGGAAACCGGAACCGGAACCGGGACCCCGGTAAAACCGAGGTCCCGGTTCCCAGCCGGTTCCGGTTGTACCCGGTCCGGTAACCGGTTTTTTTAAAAAAATTATTTTTTGAGCTTATTTTAGGTATTGAGCCTAAAATAAGCCTTTTTTTTTTTTTTTTCCTTTTTTCATAAGTTGGCTATTTAAAAAAAAAAAAAAAAACTGTATTGAAGCGGGAGAGAAAGAAAGAGTCAGATATATATAACTAAAAAAATGTAAAGAAAGGTATTAACTAAAAAAATGTAAAGCGGGCCACTTCAAATATATATATATATATAAGTGGGAGAGAAAGAAAGAGTCAGAGATATATATATATTTAACTAAAAAAAATGTAAAGAAATATATATATATTTGTAAAATGTAAAGCCCAAACTAAAAATATATATATAATTAACCCGGTTCCCGGTAACCCGGTAAAAACCGGATACCAAAAACCGGATACCGGAACCGGGGTACCCGGTTTTTGATTTTTCCAAACCGGAACTGGGACCCCAGTTTTCTGGTTTCCGGTTTCTCGGTTTTCCGGTTCCGGTTCTCCGGTTTTTTTTTGACACCCCTAATATATAGGTAGAGGCAGTTAACAATTATTAGTTTTTTTAAATCCTAAAACTACTAATTGCACCGCCTGGCCTATTCGGTTAGGTGGATAACGATTAATTATTTAACCACCCGTTATTTCAGCCCTAACATTTCCTCATAAATGAAGTAGTGACGACAATTTTAAGAAACACTGGCATATAGAGATGTTTTATTTTTTAAAAATGAAGGCATATTTTACCAAAACCACGTTATTTCATCTTTAACCTACCTTCTAGCTCATAGGGGCGGTCCTGGGTATTGGCTTGGAATTATGATCCTCTACAGTTTAAATAAACTAGAAAATATCTCATTAATTATTGTAGATGAGTATTTTTGTCTCTTAAAAAAGTGAAAATACAAAAATACATTTTAAGTATAACTAACTGGATATTTTCCCATTCATTTAAACGGGAAAGAATCATATTCCATTGGCTTGGAAGACTTCATCATGAAATATACGAAAATACTCGGATGTCCTTAAATTAAAGAAAATTTAAAAAGTAGAGACCAAGGTGCCTTTTTTCTTGAAAAGAAACAAAAATTTACAAGGACATTATAGTTATTTTGGATCACATGCATTTTCGCCGGATTTAACCAAAATTTAAAAAAATTAAAAAATAAAATAAAAAAACTTTTAACGTTAGGGCTAAGTAAAAGGGGCAAATAGTTTAGAAGAAAGATTACAACTTTTTTTAGTTTATATGCAATATATACTGCAATTGAGGTAATAATTGGAGGAAGTAATCGTAATTTCTCCAAAAAGGAATTATTTTATAAGACCAAATATTTATTCTCTTCTTTCCTTCAATATTTCTGGCTAAAAGAACAGATCTCAATAATACCATTGGAGAACTAAAGGTACAAAATAACTTGGTATCATTTTTTGATAAGCTGAACAATTCAGACCAAAAAATCAATATTGTTCCGACTACTCACTGAAATATGATCACATGCTTCAACAATTAAAAGAGTACAAGGAATCAAGTCTTTTGACATGTTTCTGGCATCGCAAAAGACCATACATCTTCACAAAATTTCAGAGATCTGCAGTAGACCAAATTTCAAAGCCATCTCAGACCCAGAAAACAAGAAGAAATATAAGGTGACAACATGCACGTCAGTGAAAAAAAAAGAATTCTAAGGTCCAAAACAGGACATAAATATGGTCCAGTTTAATGAACTAATGTTAGAATTAAATTTAACTTTTACACGGAAAAATTAAAGAGAACTCCATCAGTTGCAATTATTTGTGCTTTTGATTCATGTTTGCCAAAAGCCGTGTTCTAGAGCATAAACAAAGGAACACAAGGTAAGCAAAGAACTTACATTTATGGGCATTTCTGCTATAACAAGACTGCTGCTTTCTTCTATGTTTTTGAGGGTGACCACTTCACCCCCAACAACCATATTGATTACAATCCCATCTGCAGATATTTATATTAAGTTATTGTGAGAATGCGAATGCAAAAATCCATGTCATCTGACTAGTAAAATGTTATGGCATAGGTGAAAGAACCTGCTGCCAGACAAGTTGCCATGCGCCTCATATATGTTTCCTACAAGCCGGGCACATACAACATGGGAAAAAAGGTCACAACCCATGCATACAGCATATAACTGGAAACAAATAAAACACATCCACACGCATCAAAGATATTTAATAATATAGAATCTCAGTCTTTAACGATCACGAGGGTGATGGCTCGGAAACTGCCACAACATATGAGGAATTATTAAGTATGGGTCTTTTGGATGGAAAATGAAGTAGCCAAGAAAAGAAGGGTTTTCTTTCTGTGTTTTACTTCTTGTGTTATAAACGCAGATGGCAAAACATTAGGTAGACTGTCATCAGCTAGACCGTAGACACCCTTTAAAGACCTCTTAAGGCACCACAATGAAAGAAGACTCTGGATGCTGTATATATCAATTTTCATAGAGACAATATCCTCTGCAAAATAGGGCTCCCCACCAATTGGAAGATTAAGAGGGAAAAACTGCACAAGCTGTCTTTCAGTCATTTGGAGATGTGGTAGTCTGGGGTGCTAAAACGTGCAATTACAGAGACAATTTGTGTGCAAACAACAAAAAGTTGGCGTTATAATTGCGATCTATTGAAAAGAGCTCAGCTCAGATCTGTAGGATCATTGCAAGGTCAAACAAGCTCAAAGTATATTTGCACAAGAACATAATATGACTTCTTTCATAAGAAGTGGTAAACAGTCGGGAAAATTAGCTGCAAGAGATTGTACAAATGAAGGCATGGAATTGTTCCACTTATCAAGTTATGAATAAAGGACAGACTGCACCTTCTTTGTTGGTAACTCATAATTTATCAGAACACGAGCAGAAATGGGCAACTCCCCAGAAGCAACAAGTGGGAGACAAACATCAGTCACAACTATCATATGAGACTTTTGTTCATCTTTTCCAATTTCACTGTCATCTCCTGATTGCGCACTGACATTTTGGTTCCAGTTCATTGTGGCTTGCCGAAATTTCTCAAAAACTAGAGCACGTTCTGCTTCAGCGAGGTCACTGTACTGGCATATGGAAAACAATATGCATGCTATATTAGCAAACATTCAAAGTCCTAGCAAATGAATAGTTCCCAAGTTCCAAACTCTGAAAACACGGGTGCTGACGGCCAACAAGTTTACAACATCTCCGAAATGAATGCATCAACAGAGAATGTAACAGCACGAGTAGAAACAAAGAAGAAAAAAGAGAAATATATTGGGTAAATTTAATATTAAAAATAGGAAACATCCCTGAAAGTAATACTTCAACTGCGTGACAAAAATTGGTCCTACTCCCGTGGGGAGTTTGTCATAAGATATGAATAAAACGAAACAGCAATAGGTACAAAAAGCAACATGAGAGAGCGTGCTAAACTGCTAATGCTATACTATGACTTGATCATATATGTAACAAGGTTTGCTCACACCTTCAAGCTCAAACACAAATTCATCCCAATTTCACATTCCATTCGTAAAGAATCTTTAACGAAGAAAAATAAGATCATTTTTTTTTTGTTTTTTTTTTTATAACGTAGGAGAACTTTACTCAGATTAACTGCACGTCGTAGAATAAGGAGATCATTAATAGGGAAAATTAAAAAAAAGCCCCCTAAACTACCAGTAATTTACGATTTAGCCCCCTGAAGTTTCAAAAGTGATAAAATAGCCCCCCAAACTACCAAACAGTTACATTTTGGCCCCCTCCGTTAGTATTACCGTCAAAATGGATGGAAAAATTAAAATTACGTCGTTTTGGAGTTGGTAAGTTACTAAAATACCCTCTTGGAGAAAAAATAACATATTAAAATAAAGACCAAAACGACGCCATTTTTGACTAAAATTAGGGTTTCCCACACTTACCAAAACGGCGTCGTTTTGGTAAGTTGTAGGAATTAAACAAAAACCCTTTTTCTTCAACCAGCTGCCCAGCCGTCCATCTTCTCCCTCAAGAATTTCCTGCAACTTTAGGGTTCCATTAAACTCAAGCATGATGTTCCACTAGTAACACCATGAAACACGTGGCATCACACTTATCGTTGGCCATGGTTTTTTCCAAGTATGCAAGATCGCGCTGTGAAGGTTGATGGGTAATGGAGAAGAGAATTTATGTGGGTTTTGATGATGGGGTTCTTCCGATTTGGGGATTTTGATTTAGGGTTTCAATTTATGTGGGTTTTGTTGACTGGGTTTTTCTTGGGTTGTTGATTTTGTTGTTGAGATGGGGTTCAATGGCCATTAGAGCTTCCAAATCTGGGTTGGGTCGAGCTCAACAATTTGATTTTCTTTTCCATCACTTTCCCCGATTTTCTCAGCAACCAAACGGAAAAAAGAGGAAAAAAATTGAACTAGAAACTAATATAGAAACGAAAACTAAAAAAAAAAAAAAATCCCTAGACCCCAATCTGGTGACCCACGAAAAAGCCACCCCAAACCTCACTCAACCGTCTGCTTCGCATCTCGAAGCTTTCTCGCTTCGTGGAGATGTTTCTGTTCTCCGGCCAAATTCCATCCGGACACGACGGCGAGACCAAACTCTACAAGGATGGGGTTTTTTTTATAAAAAAAAAAAAAATTATTTTTATTTTATTTCATTCCTAACACTTACCAAAACAGCGCCGTTTTGGTAAGAGGGGAAAACCCTATTTTTCGTCAAAACGGCGCCGTTTTGGACATTGATTTAATCTTTTTTTTTTTTCTCCAAGAGGGTATTTTGGTAACTTAAAATCTACAAAACAACGTAGTTTTGATTTTTCCATCCACTTTCACGACAACAACTAACGGAGGGGGCCAAAATACAACTGTTTGGTAGTTTGGGGGGCTATTTTATCACTTTTGAAACTTCAAGGGACTAAATCGTAAATCGCTGATAGTTGAGGGGGCTTTTTTATATTTTTCCCTCATTAATACATGAATGACGTTCACTACATCAAAACACCCTTCAATCGGTTACTACTTGCTCATTAGATTTCAAATTACAAATTCAGACGCAACGAGATATATATATATATACAATGACTTGATCATATATGTAACAAGGTTTGCTCACACTTTCAAGCTCAAACACGAATTCATCCCAATTTCACATTCCATTCGTGTATATATATATATATATATATATCAAAGCAACACTGCTGACCCAGAATGCATAAATCAACAAAAGTCGTAAACTTAAGTGCACAAGTTAAAGATCAAACAAATAATTTAGTTAGCGGGAAAGAAAAGTACCAGAGGGGACAGAGAGATAAAGGGGAGGTTGGAGACGGCGGAGCATACGGCGTCAAGCTCGTCACGCGAGCTGCAGCACACGACCGTCGGCAGGGAATGACGCCGACCCACCACGCCCAACAAGTCCACCAACGTCTCCTGCGCCAAATTCGTTGGCACCACAAAATCAAATAACTTGGTTTTGACTTGGGTTTTCGTTGTAATGTATAAATTATGATATTGAGAAGTACTAAGTGATTAAGGAAAAAAAAAAAAAAAAAACCGTTTTGAATCGGAGCCTGTCCACGGCTAGATAGAAATGGCGTTGTTGACTGCAAGAAATAACAAATTAATGGCTTGTTGAAATTAGAGGAAAAATAAAAAATAAAAAATAAATTGTACCTGAAATGGGAAGGGGGCAGAGAGGGAGCTTCGATTGCGTCTGTCGCCATTGCTTCTCCACCCTGAGACTCCTCTCTTTACTTTCACTCTATGATGAGTTTCCCCTTCCCTTCCCCGTCGATTTTGTTGCGTAATTCTTTGCACGGCGTCGTTTTCAGGAGCAACCCCTTATTTTTTATTTCCAGCTTTGCTGACTCGTGTCGGGTCTCGGGCGGTTTAACGGGTTGGATTCGAGGAGCAGGGTCAAAGCTGGGCTATCAATCACAGGCCTCTAAGAGAAGAGAAGAGAGGGAGCATAGAGGAAGGGGTTATATGTTGTGTTTGCCATGAGATGCAAATAATTTTTTGGCACGGCAACAAATTTAACTTAATATAAGATTCCATTAAGGCGTGCTAAATTGTTAACCGGATGAGTAATACTATAAGTCATTTTATATCTCTTCAAAAATAATGTTTTGCTAACCAGAGAAGTAATGCATAAGAAAACACGCACATAAAAGGGCGGAAGCAAAGTTTAATATGAACAAGTGTCGGGAGCCAATAAATTGTAATAATAATAATAAATACCTTTTTTTCTCACTCTTATGAGTCGGGGGTGGCCATGGTCTATACGGCTACCCTTGCGCACATCTACTATATATTATCGTCATTGAACATGTTGCTACTATTATTATTGTTTGATGCACAATATGCATCTACTATTACTGCTAAACCTGACATGGTTGTCATTGATAAACTCGTCAAAATTACTATTGTTGAATCCTGGGCTTTTTTGTCTTTGTAAAATTGAGGGCTTGAGTCTCTTCTCTTGTAGCTGTAGGTTTATACTTTATAGTGTCCCGGTAGCCGCCAACGATCTTCTAATTAGAGTGAATTCCAGGCTTGATTCCCATTTAACGAACCCAAGCCCAAAGGAATTATCCACCCAATTTTGAATACCTAGACAACAACCAAAAATGTGCCTCAACAAGAGTTAAACAAAAATTGATTAAAATATTAAATAATATACTTAACAAAAATTTAGTTATTATTTAAAAGGAATTTATATTAGAGAGGCATGGGTCAGCAGTCCAAAATTTTTAAATGCTTAAGTTTTTTATTTTGACAAATTATTCCTTGGGTACATCGAACCTTACTATAAAATCCACGCCATCCAAGTTAACGCAATTTGTTAATTGGCGTTACTTTACTTGAAGCGCACCGTTTTTAACCCATTAAAATATTAATTTTTTTTAATTTAACTTAAACAAAAAACAAAAACAAAAACAAATACAAGGGTGGCCGAACCACCCAATAGGGGGTGGCTGGCCACCCCTTAGGCCACCCCCACCCCTTAGGCCATGGGGGTGGTTCGGCCACCCCCTGTTAAAAATAAATAAATAATACAGGGGTGGCTCGGCCTGTATTTTTTTTTAATAGGGGGTGGCTATGGGGTGGCCGAGCCACCCTTGTATTATTGAATATATCTTTCACAATATTCAATACTTAGCCAAACAATCATTTATCTAATAATATCTTATTCAATTGCATAATTAATTTAATTTATAACAATATTCATTACTGAAAAAACTCTTTCAACATTTGTTGCAACTAGCAAAATGTCAATGTAATCAATGAATAAATTAGGGTAAAGTTCACATATCCTCCTCAAACTACCAACTAATTGACAATGCCTCCTCAAAACTTTTAATTGTGACAATGTCCCTCTCAAACTACCAAAACATTGTCAATTTCCTCCCAATATTAGCAATAAGACAAAAATACTCCTATAAATTCAAAAAATAAACAAATAAAAATGATTTTTTTTTTCTAAAAATTATATATATATTTGTGGGTAAATATCTTATAAATCCCCTAGTCAACGCGCCAAAATAGAGAATTCCCTGAATTTTTTTTCTTTAATTTTTACTTTCGGGGTCAATCGAAAAGGCAAGTTAACCCATACCGTTACACTTTTTTTCAAATGTTTAACTCCCGTCTATCCCAACTAAACACATTGTTTTACCACATCAGTATATTAACTTTTTATTAATTTAATTTAAAAATTTTAAATCTTAAAAAAAAAAAAATTGAAGGGGTGGCCGAAAAGCCACCTGTAACCCCTATGGGGTGGCTTGCAGCCACCCTTAACCCCCTGGCGGTGGCCGTAGGCCACCCCATAGGGGGTATGGGTGGCTTTCCGGCCACCCTTTCAAAATTTATTTTATTCTTATAAAAAGGATTTAAAAAGAAAAATAAAAAATAAAGCAAAATGCCACCACTTGGATTTTTATTTATTTTTGTTAGTTTTAGGTTTTTTTTAGAAGTTTTAGTATTTTTGTTTTTATTTTACTATGGATAATTTTGTCATTTGAGGGAACATTGATAATTTTTAGTAGTTTTGGAGGGAACAATATTGTCACAATTAAAAGTTCGAGGGAGACCTTGTCAATTAGTATGTAGTTTGAAGGAGGTACTGATCTCATTAAGTTTAAAAGTTAAAAGCACGAAACTTATACAACGCAGAGTAACAAAACTCTGACAAATCTTAACTATAGTTAAAACAAAATCATAGCCAAAACTACGACTTCACCAACCGGCTAACCTATGTGTGACTTCCGATACTATAACAGATCTGCAACAAGCTGTCTAATGAGTATATTTTATATATATTATACAAAAAATTGATTTATCCTGATTATTTTTCAAATATAAAATCTGAGTAAATGAAGATTTGAAACTGATATATATAATCACGTTTTCAATGGAAAAGGATCCTCTCCATTTCAAAATCTCTCAATTTCCTCCATTTAGTGCATTTTGAAGGGTAATGCATTTAATGCACTACCCTCATTAAAACTGTTGGACAATACTACCCTTCAAAATTTACTAAATAGAATAAATTAAGGGATTTTAAAATGGAGAGGATCCTAATACGTTTTGAATACCCTTTTCAAAATGTAATAGGATCCCCTCCATTTCAAATGAAATGGATAATATCCATTTAGTATAAAATGAGGGATAATATTGTAAATTTAGTCTTTCAACTTTAATGTTAAGACAATATTACTCCTCATTTTACACTAAATGGATACTCTCCATTTGGGTTGAAATGGAGAGGATCCTGTTCCTTTCAATACCATCTAGTCATCTACAAATTTCCCTTGTCCCACCACTTCCTTAATGGCCAACTTTAAATTCTAATAAAGCCAATTGCTTGATGGCTAAGGAAAAAGAAAAGCCAATTAGTTGATGGCAACCTACAAGTGTGCAAAAGGATCCAAGATTTGTGTAATTTGGTGCCTCTATGTTACCAATCATGGAAAGGTACCTTCTAGGTTAAATTACATTCCTCGACCGATTGAGAAGGTAAAACACAATGCACATAAGATGTGACTCTTAATAGCCTCCTGCCATTTTGGTGAGTATTGCTTTCAACCTGACATGCCAAAAACTTTAAGTCTATTAACAACATTAAAGCTAGTTTTGATGGGACTTTATTAGAAGGAAAAAAGATGGAGGAAGAGAGGTTATAGGACTGGAATGTAACAGCCAACCCGTTAAGGGCAATTTGAGAAAGACATTTTCTCACTTTTCCTTCTTTTAGTACCACATGTATTTGAGTGACATGTGATACTTTTCCCTCCTCCTCTCCCTTTCCTTTTCCACTCCCCCCTCCTACCATCTCTCTCTGTACTTTTTTTTTAGGTGTTTTTTGACCAGATCAGCAATTTTGGCCTCTCCGTTATGCATCCGTCCACCTTTCATCATGTTGTGCCGTTTATCTTTTTTCCGGCCGCTATTGCTACTTACTGATTGTTTTTTTGTTTTTTGTTTTTTTGTTTTTTTTTTAATAAGAGGTTTATTCTTTCTTGATTTGCCTTCATGAGCAAAGATGAATAATTAGGTGTAAGAGATTATTTTTCGTGGCCTATATATTTTGGTGTGAGTAGTTATTTGTCATGGTCAGTTTAAATAAATTTTGTTTGAAAATTTGGCTACCCATGTCTTAAATCTAGTCTTCTCGAAGCAGATATGTTCTTTAACTGTATTTGTACATGAGTTAGCAAAAGATTGAAGTCATAGATAACACTTGATTATAATAATTTTTGTTTGTATCTATGACTTTGTAACCTCATAGCATGCGGCTATGATTTTGAAGAACTTTATTCTTTGTGCTCTAAGCGTATTTTGAAGAACTTTATGCTTTATGCTTGTAATCTTTAATCAATAAAATACTCAAATTTTCGTTAAAAAATATATATATTTAGAACATTGATAATCATAAGTTTTGTACAAGCATAACATAACATCATTTCATAAAACACATTCATATCAGGGATAAGGGATCTGTTGAAATATTTTCAATATATATATAATTTTGTGTATATGTTTTAAATTTAAGGTTTTAAAGAGCATTGAGTGAAGTTTGTCCAACAATGGAAAGAGAGAAGATTTTGTTAGCATTTATAAGATCAAACAAATTTAAGCTATTAAATGAACTATGCTAGAGTACACCCTAATGCATGTTATAGTATGGTGCGAAGCACCGGACGCACACTCACACGTGGTGAGGGCTATATAGGGCACTAGTGGTAGTGGCGCCTTGATGAAGCACTTGGCACTTAGCATGAAATTCAAATAATTAGGATAATTATTTAATCTAACGGTCAAATTTAAATACCAATTGGATTAGCAGTTTACAGTAGTTTTATTTTGAAATTCGAAATTATATGAGCATAGATAATTATCTGAATTTTAAAAATAAGTATTATCTTTTAATTTTTAGTCTCTCATCGAAATAAAACATATGAGGGTATTTTCGGATTTTAACTTCACTTGTGCAGAACGCAGTTAAAAGCATAGCATTTAAAATAATTAAAAAAAGTTAAAAACACATGACTCCATATCCTGAAAAAAAGTTGCTGATTGAGGTTGTAATGCATTTTCTTTTGCTGTAATTTTCCCTTGTTGGTATGAAAAGATCTCACTTATCTCTTAGCCGGTCGACTCCTAAAAACTTGAGCAACAAGTTTTGAGACGTTAACCTTTTATTCCTAAGACTAAATATACTCCGATTCTAGCTAGATGTTGGCCTTAACTAATACCTTTATTGGGTTATCCCCTTTTATAAAAAATTTGCATAGAAATAAGTTAGTGTTTAATTATAGTTAAACACCGTTTTTTTGTTGTTGTCGTTGTTGGAATTAATCCAAAAATAAATAATTTAATTGAAATAAATATTAATTTGTCAAAATAATTTAATTCATAATTTTCCATACTTCTAAAACATTTTTGAAGCTGAAAAATACTTAATCAAGCTTACCAAAACATTTAATTAGCTTGGGCCCAATTAGCTAAACGACTATTGGAGATCCTGACCTCTAATAAATTGATCAAACGTGCTCTAAAATGTTTTTTTTGTTTCTTCATGAAAATTCATGTAACTCAATCAAATCAGTAGCTACATGTGATTTTTTCTTGAAAGATTAATACAATATTATGGACCCGATAATTATCTATAACATATAGTAATTGTTTCTTTGTATTTTTTAAATTGATTAGAAGACCTTTGGATTAAATTTTCGGACACTGGAGCTTATGTATATAGTTTTCGAAAATTATATTTTATAAACATATTTACTACAATAAATATAATTTATTTTGGCCTTAAAACACATCAAAATCGGGCCTTATATGGTTCATTCCTTTAGGACAAATTTGCACATCGTGACGAAAATACCTATGGCATGGGGCGTGAGGCTAGTGTTATTGGCTACAAAAATTATTTTCAAACTTTATTTTATAAAATTAAATGTAGTCTAACTAAAATAAAAGTGCATAACATAAAATTTTTTATGCAATTGATACACATATGCGGCTAAATCGGTAGTTAAAAGGCTTTGCAAATTTATTTTAATACTAATATTATTAATAAAATGAACTAACATATTAATAACGTGTGATCCATCAGGTTGGGATAACCAGATTTAGAGTTTTAAACCTCAATGTTTGCTTATGTATATAAGGATGTATTTACCAATTATTCAATAATATGGGGAACAAATAAAATTAACGAAAATACAGGGGAACAAACACGAAGACATCAAGACACGAAAACAGTTCTAAAGACTTTCTTCTAAGCACACTTGGCTCATTTCTCATTCCCTCTCTCGCTCTCTCCGGTTACAGTAGGGCTTTCTATCTGACGCTCTCTCGTGCTCGATTCTCCGCGGCGCACGCTAACCCCGGCCGTTCGCTAACTTACGCCCCCGGAGGTGAGCTCCTTATCCTACGCCCCCTCCCATTTCGTTTTGATCTCTTTGCTTTCTCATTACCACCACATCGAAACCCTAACCAAACCAAGACACACTCTGTTCATATTTCTCTGATCACTATTTTATTTACTTCAATTAATCAACCTCTGCGAAATCCATCATAGGTTTTGATTTTTTCTTTTTTCTTTTTTGGTTGTTGCTTTGATCAGGGTTTGGCAGAGAGTCTCTAGGGTTTGATTGTATTCGATCATCGATTTATAGTGTAAGATCTGTGAGAAGGGAATAACAATCTGTGAGTCATTATTTTCGTGGTGGAGGGGAAAATTAGGGCTAGGGTTTTGATGCGTTGGCAGAGATCCGAATCCGTTAAACCGGTTACGTTTCGGGTGGGACCGTGCCATGGCTAATCCCGGAGTCGGGACCAAGTTTGTGTCTGTGAATCTGAACAAGTCCTATGGGCAACCTCCTCATCATCACCACTCGTCTAATCCCAGCTCGTACGGGTCGAATCGGACCCGTCCCAGTGGTCACGGTGGTGGTGGAGGAGGAGGAATGGTGGTCCTCACGAGGCCTCGAAGCTCGCAGAAGGCTGGGGCGAAGCTTTCTATTCCACCCCCCTTGAACTTGCCATCGTTGCGAAAGGAGCACGAGAGGTTTGATTCATTGGGGTCGGGTGGTGGGGCTGCTGGTGGGGTTTCGGGAACTGGGCCAAGGCCAACTTCGTCTGGTATGGGGTGGACAAAGCCGGGCATGATTGCTTTACAAGAGAAAGAGAAAGAGAAAGAAGGGTTTAGTAGTGATCATGGGACTGATGGAATCGACCAGGGTGTGCTTAGTGTTGATGGGGTGAGTAGGGGGAGTAGTGTGTATTTGCCCCCTTCGGCTCGGTCAGGCATTGCGGGACCCCCAGCTTCTTCTTCTTCAGGTCAGCCTCAACCTCCTGTTGTGGCGCAGAAAGCCACGGTTTTGAGGGGCGAGGATTTTCCTTCTTTGAAGGCTGCTTTGCCTTCCACATCGGGGCCTACACAGAAGCAGAAGGATGGATTGAATCAGAAACAGAGGCAAGTAGTTGGTGATGAGTCATCCAATGAGCAGAGAGATGGTTCCCGTTTGGGCTCGCTTGTTGATATGCGCCCTCAAGTGCAGTCATCCCATCATGGTGTTGGGAATGGTTTGATTGAGAATGGGGCTGAAAGTAACAGTTCTGGTGGTTCATGGGTGTCAGAGCGAGCTCGGAGGAAGGAAGAGTATTTTCCAGGTCCACTGCCGCTTGTTCGGTTGAATCCCAGATCAGATTGGGCTGATGATGAGCGTGACACGAGTTTTGGTTTGACAGACCGGGGCAGAGATCATGGGTTTCCTAGGAGCGAAGCTTCTTGGGAAAGAGATTTTGATTTCCCCAGGGTAAGTGTTCTACCACAAAAGCCGATTCATAATCATTTTGACAGGTGGGGTCAGCGTGACAATGAAGCTGGAAAGGTTTCTTCCAGTGAAGTCTCTAAAGCGGACCCTTTTGGTAGAGATGTCAGAATGCCTAGTAAAGATGGGCGGGAAGGAAACTCGTGGAGAGCTGCCTCTCTTCCCAAAGATGGATTTAGTGTTCCAAAAGTTGAAAATGATAGAAATGGTGTCAGTGCGAGGCCGTCTACCCTGAATAGAGAAACAATTAAGGAGAATAAGTACACTCCATCACCATTCAGAGCTAATGCTAATAATGATATTGGAAGAACAGACATCGGGTATAGACAGGGAGGGAGACAGCCATGGAACAACAGTACAGATCTGCATAGCAACAGAGGGGCTGAAAGGACTACACGAGAACGGTACCACAATGAACATTACAACAAGTACAGGGGTGATGCTTTCCAAAATAACTCTGCATCAAAATCCTCATATTCGACGGGTGGTAAAGGGCTTCCTGTTAATGATCCACTACTCAATTTTGGTAGGGAGAAGCATTCACTCTCAAAGAGTGAGAAACCTTATTTGGAGGACCCTTTCATGAAAGACTTTGGAGCTACTGGTTTTGATGGACGGGATCCCTTTTCTGGTGGTCTTGTTGGTGTGGTTAAAAGGAAGAAAGATGTGCCTAGACAGACTGATTTTCATGATCCTGTAAGGGAATCTTTCGAGGCTGAACTTGAGAGAGTTCAGAAGATGCAAGAAGAGGAGAGGCAGCGGATCATTGAAGAGCAGGAAAGAGCTTTAGAGCTAGCTCGAAGAGAAGAAGAGGAGAGAGCAAGGTTGGCCAGGGAACAGGAAGAAAGGCAGAGAAGATTGGAAGAGGAAGCCAGGGAGGCAGCATGGAGAGCAGAACAAGAACAGATGGAAGCCATACGAAAAGCTGAAGAACAGAGGATAGCTAGAGAAGAGGAGAAACAAAGGATGTTTATGGAGGAAGAGAGGAGGAAACAGGCTGCTAAACAAAAGCTTTTAGAATTGGAGCAAAGAATTGCCAAGAGGCAGGCTGAAGGAGCAAAGTCAGGAAGTAATTCTCTGGCTTCCGCAGATGAGAAAATGTCTGGGATGATAGAAGAAAGAGATGCCTCCAGGCTAGCAGACATGGGTGATTGGGAAGATAGTGAAAGAATGGTGGAGAGGATTACAACTTCAGCATCTTCTGATTCATCCAGTCTTAATAGGCCCTTTGAGATTGGTTCTAGGCCTCACCTTCCGAGTGATGGTTCTTCTGCCTTTATGGACAGAGGAAAACCTGTTACTTCATGGAGAAGAGATGTGTATGAGAATGGGAGCAGCTCAAACTTCCTTATCCAAGACCAGGAGAATGGTCACCATAGTCCCAGGAGAGAGGTATCTGTGGGTCGAAGATCTTTTTCTAGAAAAGATTTCCTTGGAGGAGCTGGATTTATGTCTTCTAGGACTTATCATAGAGGTGGGATTCCAGAGCCTCACATGGATGATTTCACTCATTCAAGAGGGCAGAGGTGGAACCTTTCTGGGGATGGAGATCATTATAGCAGCAACACGGAGATTGACTCTGAGTATCATGAGAATTTTGTTGAAAAATTTGGTGATACTGGATGGGGGCAAGGCCGTCCTCATGGTAGTCTTTATCCTCAAGATTCTGAACGATCGTATCCAAATACAGAGTCAGATGGGCCTTATTCCCTTGGGAGGTCACGGTATTCCATGAGGCAGCCTCGTGTTCTTCCCCCTCCATCATTAACTTCCATGCACAAGACGACCTACAGGGTTGAGAACGAACGCCCTGGTCCTTCTACTTTTCTGGAAAATGAGATGCAGTACAATCATGCAGCACGAAGTGAGCCTAGCATGCAGACTGGGTATGATGATAGTCATGAAGAGAATATTGGACAACGTGAAATAATTGGTATCCAGCGGCAGAATATCGAGAATGAGGAACCAAAGCTAGATAATAACGCCACCCCAAGGTGTGACTCACAGTCTTCACTCTCTGTTTCAAGCCCTCCTAATTCTCCAACTCATCTTTCTCATGATGATCTGGATGAATCTGGAGATTCTGCAGTAGTATCAGCTGCTGGAGGATCTCAAGATGCTCCCCTGTCAGAACCTGAAAATGAACCTGTTGGCTTACCCACCCAAGCTGAGAAAGAGAATGGGATGACTACCTCAAGTGCTGTCTCTACAGGTGATGATGAAGAATGGACATTAGAGAATGATGAACAGTTGCAGTTGCAGGAAGAGTATGATGAGGATGAAGATGGGTACCAGGAAGAAGATGAAGTGCACGAAGGAGACCAGGAGTTCGAAGATATGCATCTAGAGGAGAAAGGGTCACCCCACATGATGGATAATTTGGTTTTAGGCTTCAATGAGGGTGTTGCAGTTGGGATGCCTAATGATGACTTTGAAAGAAGTTCGAGGAATGGAGAAAGTACTTTCGTGATACCACAAGGATCCACATGCACTGTAGAAGAACGTGGATCTTTTAATGGACAAGCCCTTCAACCTGTCAATGCCACTACTCAGGTGAGCGGTGATGGTTCTTCCAGAATGTTTCAGGAAACTGAGAAGGCAATGCAGGATTTGGTTATTCAGCCCAATAATGCTCCTCATACTTCAGCAGCATCTGAGATTTTAGATCACGTGGAGGCTTCTAGTTGCCCCGGTATGTCTGCTCCACATCCTGTTCCATCCTCAATCAACTTGGCCTCACATTCTTCATCTGGTCCGACTGTCATGTCTACTGTACCTGCTGTATCGAGTCAAGCTGAGGTTCCTGTTAAACTTCAGTTTGGGCTGTTTTCCGGTCCTTCTCTGATACCATCTCCGGTTCCTGCCATACAAATTGGCTCAATTCAGATGCCTCTTCATCTGCATCCACAGGTTGGCCCATCCCTTAGCCACATGCACCCATCACAGCCTCTCTTCCAGTTTGGCCAGCTAAGGTATACATCTCCTATTTCTCAGGGAGTACTGTCATTGGCTCCTCAAGCCGTGTCATTTGTTCAGCCCAATGTTCCAGCCAGTTATTCTTTAAATCGGAACACAGGAGATCCTCTGCCACTTCAAACGGGTCAAGACACATCTGCTCATAATCTGATGAAGAACAATGCTATGTCTCTTGCAATTGATAACCAACCAGACGACGTTTCAATGCCTTTAGACCTATCTCAAGGGAACATATCAAAAGAGGTGAATTCATTGCCTGCAAGACAAAATGCTGGAAATAGTGTTAAGATGCAGCAGGGTCATGCAAGGATTTCCCATTTTGGTGATAACAGTGCTAGGTCTGAATCGCGTTATCGGGATGAAGATCCGGATCACCATAATGCAGTTTTTAAGAACTACAATTCCTTGTCCAATACGAGAGAATTAGAAAGGCAGCATCAAAATGAAGGAGCAGCATCTCAGTTGGTTTCAAAGGAAAAGGATTTGAGTGGGCCAAGGGCTCAACGGCCAATATCTGGTGGCAGAGGGAAAAGATATGTCTTCACGGCTAAAAATCCTGGCCCAAAATCTTCATATCAAGCTGCTGATGCTTCTCGCACAGACTCTAGTGGATTCCAGAGGAGGCCTCGGCGTAATATTCAGCGCACTGAGTTTCGAGTTCGGGAAACTGCTGATAAGAGGCAATCTACTGGTTTGGTCTCATCTAACCACCTTGGGATGGATGATAAGCCAAACGGAAATGGAAGGGGTACAGAAATTTCAACAAGAAATGTGCCTAGAAAGGTGGTTGCGTCAAATAAGCAATTGCAACAGACATTAGACTCAGAATGCTTGAGCTCAAGTCCATCTACTTCACGGGAGATGGATTCTGGAAGCAGGGCTGAAAAGGGATCTGGAAAGGAAGCCTTGACAAAGAGTCAGAACATCCTACCTTCTGGAGAGGGAAACCTTAAAAGGAATATTTGTTCCGAAGAGGATGTTGATGCTTCTTTGCAAAGTGGCATTGTGCGTGTTTTCGAGCAACCTGGCATTGAAGCACCTAGCGATGAAGATGACTTTATTGAGGTGAGGTCAAAGAGGCAAATGCTGAATGATCGTCGTGAACAAAGAGAAAAAGAAAGCAAGGCAAAGTCTCGGGTCTCAAAGGTTTAAATGCATTCTCATTTTCAATCTGTTGTGTGCTTTGCATTGCATTGCATGAATATTGTGTTTACTTTTAGTGTGTTGTTTATACCAGATGCCACGTAAGCCTCGTTCTACTTCACAGAACACTATCATCCCAGCCAAGTTAAGTAAAATTCCTGCATCAACGAGTGGAGAAGCGTCGAAGGGCCTTCGGCCTGACCTCATTTCCTCTGAGGGACGTCGCTTGGCAAACATTGAAGTATCATCTGGATTTAACGCTGCCATAGTGTCACAATCATTGGCTCCAATTGGTACTCCTCCTGTGAAAACTGATTCCCAAGCTGATATGAGATCCCAGGGAATCAGGTATCTACTCATCTGAAGAAATTTTAAATTGCCAAAAGGTATGAATTAGACATGGAAACCTCATATTTTCTGTTACAGGTCCCTCCAGACAAGCTCCGTTCCTGTAGTAACTGGTGGTGGAAAGAGCATTGGACCAGGAGTGATATTTGAGGGCAAAAATAAGGTCGTTGATAATGTTCAAACATCATCTTTGGGGTCTTGGGGTGATTCACCAATTAATCAACAGGTATGCAAGACTAAGTGTTGCTGACTTTTCAATGTCCCTAGTCAATGCTATTTTTTGCTATCTTTGTTGCTCAATCAAATTTGAGTTTAGGGAACAGACTTGGTGATTTTAGCTTTTGTCTCTGTGTGTGTGATTATAGGCTCCTGCTATTTTTAGGTTTTTCTTTTCCTTCCCCCCCCCC
>CM017321.1:56782466-56796349 GCA_006937295.1 Carpinus fangiana
CCCCCCCCCCCCCCCCACCACCTTAATGTAGTATTTTAATTGATCAAATTAAAGTCACCTTTAGACCCTGGAAAAAAATTATGTTACCTTAGTGCGGGCTTAATTTGTTTTATTTATTACCTTGGTTTACCGACTTTAATGAGTGTGCTGCATGAGTTTGGTTTGTAATATAAACTCATCTTGTTATATTTGGCCCTTGTGTGGTTGATGTGAGGCTGGGCATTTAGAACTATTAGGGACACCTAGGCCTTGTTTGTTAAACTCGCCCCATCCCCTCACATTCCACCACACTATTCATTTCATTTTTTCCTAAAAAACCATATTAAATCATTCACTTTTTATATCACATCATTTACTATTCAAATAAAAAAAACCACTACAAAACAAATTTTTCTACTTTTCAATACCCCTTTTTCATTTTCCCATATCAATCATTTATTATTATTTTTAATTCATGAACAGTGCCATGTAAAAATTTGTGGGGGAATGTGAGGATGTTTGCCAAACACCCTCCTAATTTAACGCTTTGCATGTATTCTGTATGTAATGTGTGCTGCATGAGTTTTGTGTACTTGTGTAATGGATCTGTGTTAGTGAAACAAAGTCTTTTTTTCCTGGTAAGCAGCATAAGTTAATGTAGCACAGTTCCAAGAGTTCATGATTTTTTTTTTTGGGAAGTGATCTGGTAAAACTCAAGATTGATGGTTGCTACTTTGAACTTGACAATGCATAAATTATTGATCCTTAACGTGATGTCAAGCAAAAGGCGCTGATCTATTTTCAGCTGATTATACTCTACCTCCATCATATTTTGTAATGATTTGGTCATTATATCTGCCGAGAATTTGAAACTGACTTGTCTGGCAGGTTATGGCTCTAACACAAACCCAACTTGATGAGGCTATGAAGCCTGAACAATTTGATTCTCATTCTTCTGTTGGAGATCAAAATAGCTCAGTTAGCAAGCCCACCATGCCATCATCATCCATCTTGACCAAGGATAAGTCATTTTCTTCTGGTGCAAGCCCAATCAATTCCCTGCTTGCAGGGGAGAAAATCCAATTTGGTGAGCATGTATTCTCTTTTAAACTCAAGAATATCTTGGGGTTTCAATTGCCTCACTTCTGAAAGCATTTTGTATCTTTATTATCAGGTGCGGTCACCTCTCCAACAATTCTCCCTCCTAGCAACCATGCTGTTTCTCTTCGGTATCGGTCAGACATCCAAATATCCCACAATCTTCCTGGAGCTGAGAATGATTGCAGTCTTTTCTTTGAAAAAGAGAAACGTGCCCCTGAATCTTGTGATCACTTAGATGATTGTGAAGCTGAAGCTGAAGCTGAGGCAGCTGCTTCTGCTGTTGCCGTTGCAGCCATCAGTAATGATGAGATTGTCGGGAATGGGCTGGGTACTTGCCCTGTCTCTTTGTCGGAAACCAAAAGTTTTGGACCAGATATTGATGGAATAACAGCAGGTGGTTTTTTCTTTCTTTCTTTCTTTCTCCATCATAATTATTAACATGGTTTATACCCTATTGAAGTGTATTTTTATTATTTGGCTGGTGTAGGTGGTGATCAGCAATTAGCAAGTCAGTCTAGGGCTGAAGAATCTCTGAGTGTTGCTCTTCCTGCTGATCTATCAGTTGAGACCCCTCCAATTTCCTTATGGCCACCCCTGCCGAGCCCACAGAACTCCTCAAGCCAGATGCTTTCACATTTCCCCGGAGGGCCACCTTCTCATTTTCCTTTTTATGAGATGAACCACGTTTTGGGGGGTCCCATCTTTGCATTTGGACCACATGATGAATCTTCATCTACTTCCCAATCGCAGTCCCAGAAGAGTAGTGCATCCGCCTCAGGGCCACTTGGGGCCTGGCAACAATGCCATTCTGGTGTAGATTCATTCTATGGTCCTCCTGCAGGATTTACTGGCCCTTTCATCAGTCCTCCTGGAGGCATCCCAGGGGTTCAAGGCCCTCCACACATGGTTGTGTATAACCATTTTGCACCAGTTGGACAATTTGGACAAGTTGGCTTGAGTTTCATGGGTGCCACTTATATTCCATCTGGCAAGCAACCTGATTGGAAGCACAATCCTGCATCATCTTCAATGACTGTGGGTGAAGGGGACATAAATAGCTTGAACATGGTTTCTGCACAACGCAATCCGTCAAACATGCCTGCTCCGCTCCAGCATCTTGCACCTGGGTCACCTCTTCTACCAATGCCTTCTCCTTTGGCGATGTTTGATGTTTCTCCTTTCCAGGTAAGGTTTGAAATAGTGATTCTGAATTGTTTTAAGCATATGGTTGGCAGAAAACACCCCTATAATTGTAGAGTGATGGATACATAGAAGTGATGCCATTTAGATAGATCTGTCATATAGTTCGATGTATGTAGGCACTGTTTGCTGCAAGAAGATGGAAGAACATTATATATATATATGTTGCTTTATATTTTTTAATAGTCACTGTTATTTTCTTTCTGGCATAACTAACAGTTTGGTGATAATTATTGTACCCAGTCTTCTCCAGACTTGTCAGTCCAAGCTCGTTGGCAGCGTGTTCCTGCTTCACCTCTTCAATCTGTTCCTCTGTCAATTCCATTGCAAAAACCGGCGGAAGGTGTACATACTTCTCCATTTAGCCATGGGCCTCCTGTTAACCCGCCATTGACTGCCAACAGGTTTGTTGACTCTCGATCTTCAACCCCCTCTGACAGCAGCCGAAATTTTCCTGTGGCAACTGATGCAACTGTCACCCAGTTGCCGGATGAACTAGGGTTAGTAGACCCATCAAGCTCCACCAGCACTGGGGCTCTGGCACAGGCTGTGGTCACTAATAATTCATCTGTAAACACCATCACAGATGCTGGCAAGACTGATGTTCAGACTGGCGGTAGCAGAAACAGCAGTGGCCAGAACACAAGTTCCACTTTTAGAACTCAGTCGTCGTCTCAGCACAAGAATATGTCTGCACAGCAGTACAGTCATTCCTCAGGATATAATTATCAAAGAGGTGGGGTTTCTCAGAAGAATTCTGGGGCTGATTGGTCCCATCGCAGAATGGGGTTCCAAGGAAGGAACCAGTCTTTGGGTGCAGAAAAAAGCTTTCCCTCATCAAAGATGAAGCAAATTTATGTGGCTAAACAGACTAATAGTGGGACATCAACAGGGTCATGAAGTTGGATTTGAGGAGAAAGGCATCAGATTGAAGCATTTCTCAAAATAAAAATTTTGCATACTTTTTGCAGCATCTATTCTATTGTATTGGTAGGATCCAATTAGTGTTGAGATGTGCTTTTTGTTGACTAGAATCTATAGATCTTTATGACGGTTTTCCCAAAGAAGGTTGCACAACTGGGTGGTAAATACCAAATTTTTAGTCTTCTAGGTTGTTCAGTAAGGGAGGGAGGGATGGGTGTAGTGTGATATTTGTTGATAGGCACTTCTATCTATTGTTGTTAACTGGTGCCTAACAGTCATTCGTGGTCTATCATGTATTTTGGCTGCAAACCACATTGTTAATCTCCTTGGATTGATGTATTAAATTTTTTAATGATCCAGGTCATATTTTTTGCTTGTTAGTAATATGATAAATGTAGACTATGAGGGGTTCATGTCTCCCATTGTTTTTCCTTTGATCATTCTTGGCCTTATTGCTCTTCTGTTTTTGCATTAGTAGAAAGAAAGTTTAATAGAGCTGTTTATTATTATTATTATTATTATTTTCTCTGGTAGGATGGAAAAAGGGTGAAGCAAGTGGGTGGATGTTTCTTTTTTCTTTTTTTAGGTCCTTTTTCCTCCTTCCTTTCTGTTAGCCAGGAGAAGAAAAAAAAAATGGAAAAGAATTGAGGATAAGGAAGAGAGAGATGGAAAGATGGGAACTGGTAAGTGCTTTATTACAATATTTCCGCCCTAAAGTGTGCAGAGGCCAGAGGATGCCAGGAGGGTGTGAGTGAAGACAACAGCTAGTGAGGTAACTCCGCATTTGGCGACATTGGGGATGCATATACTGGTTCTTATTTGCAAAAGAATTAAACTATCACTACTACAAATTATTTCTTTTTGGAGGTCTCCTCAACCGTGAAATGAAAAATACGTGTGGAATAAAAGAATTCCACTCTTTTTTTTCTTTTTTTTTGTCAAGTACAACTTCATTAAAATCAACATTACAGTTCACAGATACTGAAAAGAATAAAAAGAGAACTTGGACCCATTTCCCAGGAATTTTAAACCTTAAACAACAATCTAAAATTACGTTTCAACTAATTTTGACTCCGACAACCTGGGACCCAAAAATAGCCCAGTTACTTATTTGACAGTAACAGTATATTCTAAGAGCACTAGCAACCTACCAATAGTTTTCTTTTGATTTTTTTTAAATTTAGAAAATAAAACTATTTTTTATTTTTTTATGAAAATATATTTCACAATAACTTCTCTTACATTTTCCTACACCATTAAGATATTATTTTTTTACAAAATACAAGTTCTCTATATACACTCACTATTTTTTTCACAAAATTTCAACACAATCTTCAATTAAAGACAAAGATAAATGAGAGAGGAAAGATAAATGTTTATGTTAAAATAATGTATAGGGAATCACTGTAGCAACCCCTAAGGGTTGGTTAAATGTAGGGAATTTGATGTGAGTAAGTTTTTTGTGAATTTTTTTTTTTTTAAAAAAAAATTTTAGAAAGAGAATGACATATAGAGCATCTGTTGCAGTGGCAGAGCCATGAGTTGATATTTGGAGGTGCCGTCATTTTTTTTTATATATATATTATATATGATAAAGACAATTTGAAATAGAAATGAAATGTTTTATTACAGTGTGTAAGATAACACATAGGTACTAATAAAAAGAAGAAAGAAAAAAAAAAAGGGTTAAAGTCGTGCAAATCATAAAAATAGATGGTAACAATTTTATTATTATTTTTGCTTAAAAACCCTCTTACAATTCAACCAATTTAAAAAATTATCAATTTTCCAACAAAAAACGCACAATTTTGAATGCAAGCCTAATGCAAGCCTAAAAACACATAGACTCATTTTAGTGACTGCCAGCTATTTTCCCATTAGCTTGTTTAGATTGCCATCACTTGACACGTGGTCATAAAAATATGAGCTTCTCAAGGCTTTCGTTGCCATTCTACTTTCTCAAATTCAATCTTCCAGCAACTTCTATCCCAATTTAGACATAGACTTTGACTATGTTGTATACCCATTTAAGAAAGCATGAGGAAAAGAGAGAAGCTAATGGAGATGAGAAGAATAAATTTTTTTTTTTGGGTGCTGTGTGGGAACTTGGTAGGATTTTTTTTTTTTTAAAAAAAAAACAAACAAAAAATGTTTGGGGTACCGTGGCAGTGTGGCACCCCCTAACACCAATGTTGCTCCGCCACTAATCTGTTGCTAGTGCTCTAATGCTAATACGTCTCCGTTTTATCAAGTTTTGTTCATTCTCAAAGCGAATGCTACAAATCCGTCATCATCCCTCTAAGCTCGTCCTCAGTAAACTTATCCCAGAACTCATTCTCTTCCTTAGAGCTCTCTCCCACTTCCACACTCACTGTATTGCTGCTCTTCGACTCATCCTCCCCTACGTTTGGCTTAGCCTCCTCCGCGGCTGCGCTTTGGTTTGTCTCCGCGTAGTCCGACTCTGGGAAATTGAGCTTCGCCCTGGCTCCGTGGAATTCCAATGCAGCCCTGTCGTATGCCCTCGCCGCCTGCTCCGCCTTCTCGAACGTCCCCAGCCACACCCTCGCCGCTCTCTTCGGGTCCCTTATCTCCGCCGCCCACTTCCCCCACGGCCTATGCCTTACTCCCCTGTACTTCTTCTTCTTCGTCGTCGCTGTCGACGATTTGTTCTTCTCGTCGTTGCTTTCTGTAATGTGGAGGAAGAGATTGCACCCCGGACAGCCGTTAATCCTGAATACTGGGCACGCGTCAGCATCCACGCTCTTGGCCCTGCTGGCTCCAATTGATAATGGCGTGGCATTCTGAGTGGCGGGTGGTAGCATTTCAAGGTGCGAATCCTGGGCGAGACCATCAATGCCGCCGGTGATCACTTGCTTGAGAGCTGACACCATGATGTCGTGCTCCACTTCCTCCGATACGCGATATATCCCAAGAGAGTCCATATCTATCAGCATGAAACGAATCAAGTCTCTGGGTCTTTGAAGAATTTTGATTTCTTCAAGGGTCCTTTTGCAGAGGTAACGATATGATTGCGCAAGTGATTCGTGAATTCGAAGGCGAGGAAAGCGGGGGAGAAGTTTATTATTTATAGATAAGACGGGACTCCACGTGCCTGCCAGCTGCTACGCCGTTTATACACGGTAGTAGATCTCTTGCTGAGGTTTCTGCAGTGGGTCAAATGGTCAAAGCCATTCAAAGTCAAAGATAAAGATATTTTGTGTCGGATAACGTTAAAAATTAGAACTGTTTTAACACTTTTATATAATTTTATTAAAATATTTTTAAATTAAATGTTGGCTTAAAATATTTCATGAGACTACGTCTCATGAAATGAAAGTCACTAATTTGAATTTTTCTTTTCTTTTTTATGTGGATATGTCAAAAAAATAAAAATATCAATAATACTATTTAATCGACTATTATATAATGGAAAATGCTAGGGGTTCTTCCCGTAGGTTCTCCTGGCGTTCTCTCAGTTTTATATAAAACATGATTTAAGAAAAAATAAAATTGTAGTGGCCTCCACACCGGTTTTTTTAGACATTAGCATCAAATTTGAGGCATTAACACCAAATTTGTGAGGCATTAGCATCAAAATTGAGGCATTAGCACCAAATTTAGGATGATCAAATCTATTTTGAGTGATACCATCCCTAAAGGGTTAACCTTTCACCCTTAGGTTTTAGTTTTGAATCCAAAAACAATTTTTAAAGCATTAGAACATAACTATTAACTCATAAAAATTAATCGGTTGGCAAAAAAACGATACTAGAATTTTATTTTTTCTTAAATCATATTCTATGTAAGACTGGGAGAACGCCAGGAGAACACTATGAGGAGAACCTCTAACAAACCCCTTATATAATTATCCCACAATTAAAATGATATAACAATAAAAAATGGCTATTTTTTTTTTTTAAGTGTTGATCTTAAGGCTAATTTACACTATTACGATTTCAAATTGCATGACAACTGTTAAGCTGATCGCCGCCACTCAACGGACTTACCCATAACAACTGTCTACGGCGGATAAAATGGCAAGGACATGTTGTGAACCGTCCAACGTGGGCCGCCTACTTGTAAAGGAAACGTTTGGAACCGTCAGGCGACCGATGACTGCTGACTGCTGAGCTGGCTGAATTTCCTACATGACAAAAATGGAAAAAGGTCAACCCGGGTCCCCTTGCTAGTTGGTACAGCAATAGGAAGTACAGATTTCAGATATTTTGTGTGGAGGGACGATAAAGAGTCAACTTTTTTGTTAAATTTTTATGTAATTTTTGCCTTTTAAAAAATAAAAAAAGTGTTTGAAGCAATAATGTTTTTTTTTGTTCTTATTTTTATTGGTATTTTTTCTTCATAAAAATGGTCAACTTTTATGAAAAAATTGCCATTTTTCCGAAGAAAAATGAAATTTTCATTTTTTAAAAAACACCAATAAAAAGAATGACAAAAAATATATATTATTGCTTCAGACACTTTTTTTTTTTTTACTTTGTTTTCTTAAAAAAAACAAAATTTGGACAAAAATTGGGAAAAAAAGTTGGACCTTTAACATTTTCTTTTTGTGAGTACATCATGTACAGCGTATTTTCTGTTTTCATTCTCCAACCAGTAAACACGAGAATTCCTCACGGCTTTCCCGTAAAATATAAAAAATGAAGATGGAGATTTGTAGAAGGAGAAGGTAATATTGAAGGACTACATGTTTTATTTGAACAGTTGAGCGGATGAGTCTTGTCTCTTCTGATTTATCTTCTAACATTTCCCATGTCAATCAATGATCTCCTGATGCAGATCAGACAGAGTTTGGAGCCTCTCTGGAACTGCGCTTGATCGCAGAATGACTTGCGATCGATCGCAGATCTCGAGCCCCAGACTCAAAACTTTCTATGGAAGCAACCGATGAAGGGGGATCGATCGCACCTGATCGATCGCACTCGAGCGCACGCGGGGTCCTATGTTACTTTTTAAGCGTTTTACTTATTGTACTGACTTTAGTTTCCTTGTTTTAGTAATACTATGGGCACTCGATCGCACTCGTGCTGCGCTCGAGTGCACGCGGGGTCCTATGTTACTTTTTATGCGTTTTACTTATTGTACTGACTTTAGTTTCCTTGTTTTAGTAATATTAGGGTTTTAAAAGCTCTATTTCGTTATTTTATTAGGTTTAGGGTTATGGGGGTATTTATGTAATATTTTTAATACATTTAGAGTTTGTGGCTATAAATACATGTTTATAAATAATCCAGTTTATGTTGTTTATCGGTTTTCATTGAATATGAATCTTAGAGTTGAGTTTTCTTCCCCTTTTTCCCTTAAAATCGTAGATAGACTCTAGATTTTGAGAAGAGTTCTTAGATCGTTGATATATTCACGATTTAGAATTAAATATATATTGCTTATTGTTGTTCTTCGCTGCAGCCCACTAAATCGCGCTACATCATCTCCCCGCCGTCCACTGCCACATTTGGAATTCCCAATCATGAGTCACAATAAGAAGTGAGACTGGGGCCTTTTCTCAGTCATTGTTGACGTCTTATTGGAATATCTGAGCAAAATCCTCTTGACCCCTATTCACCACATATTCGCTGTTTCTCGCTTCTTAACTTCCTTATTTGTTCAATGAAATATATTTTGGAAAAGAATTTACCTCAGTTCTCCTATCCAAATGTAAAATTCATAATTCCTTCCTAAGTTAATATTCAATTTGAATTTTCTTTCCTAACAATAAGTTAAATACAATACAAATCAATTATGTATAACTCAAATTTGATTCTAATGATAGGGGATACGTACAGTATATACTTCAGATATTTTTCTTACAAATTACCTCCAAACATTATAAACTTCTAGGTAGTATATGTTCGAAATTAAACAAATCAAAACATAAGAGAGTTTTTCTAAATGGCAGAAGTTATAAGTTCTTTTAATTAATAAGGGACTTATTTTTTCTAAACTCATGTGTTTATTTAATTCTCAACTGAAGTCTTAACTTAGAGATGAGTTTTGTTATTTATTACAATAAATATGGAGCTTGTAATTTAGCCTTTGAAGTTTGAATGCCTCTATTTATAAGCTTCGTAAGATGTAGTTTCATACAAGTGAAATACGAAGAAGACTTTCTCCACTCTTCTCTAGTCTAATTATCTGTTCTTTGTCTTTCAGTAATGAAAGAGAGAAAAGAGAGAGAAATAGAAATAGAAAAGAGGTAGTTTTTATCTTTCAGTATATACTCTTTCACACTCTCTGTCTCGCTCTCGGTATTGGTTCTCTGAGACTCATCCGCCGCTACATTTGGCATAGCCTCCTCAGCTTTCTCATGCTCCACGCTCTACGCTCTACGTTTTTCTCTGCGTAGTCCGACTCCGGGAAGTTGAGCTTCGCCCTCGCTCCACGGAACTCGATGGCGGCCTTGTCGTCGCTGCCAGCTCCGCCGTCTCGAACGTGCCAAGCCACACCCTCGCCTCCCGCCTTGGGTCCCTTATCTCCGCTGCGGCGCTGCCCACTTCCCCCAAGGCCTCTGCCTCACTCCCCTGTGCTTCTTCTTCTTCTTCGTCGTCGTTTTGCTCTCGTTGTTCTTGTTCTTCTTGTTTTCTCTAATGTGGGGGATGTGATTGCACCCCGGACAGCCGTTGATCCTGCATAGTGGGCACGCGTAAGCATCCACACTCTTGGTCCCGCTGGCTGTGGACCTGTGGTTGAATGGAATGATACTGAGCTTGCACTCTGGGTGACGGGTGGTAGTATTTGAAGGTGAAAGTCCTGGGTCTGGGTGAGACCATCAGTGCCGCCGGTGATCGCGTGCTTGAGAGCTGACACCATGATGTAGTGCTCACTTCCTGTGAGATACATCGTATCCTAGGATAGGACATATTTGCAGGAGACGAATCCAGTTTGGGGCCGTGTCCTGAAGGAATTTATGATTTTCCTAAGGGTCTTTTTGCAATGCTAATCTGCTACGAAGGCGTGGTTAATTCGATGCAGAAGCGAGCGAAGGGGGCGATTTTATACGAGGAGTGTCGCACTCGCAGGTGCTGGAGTTCACGTGGTTGCCACTTGCCAGCTGGTGCGCCGTTCCCTTCCCACACACTCATTCTTACTTCGGTTTCTAGATGTTTCCTTCTAATTGGAAGGTAAAAAAGGCTTGAGAGAAGTGGGGCCAAGTGATGACCAAGCTTGTGTTCACTGCCACGTGGGATACTGCGCTGATCGCTTACGTCTGGAGGAGACACGCGGCATTTAAGGAGGGTTTGTAAGACATCATGCGCTTGTTTTTTTTGGTTGCCGTGGCTGCACGTGAGCTTTACAGCGCAACATCCCCATAGAGACCCTTACAGGCCAACTGTCTGAAAGGGTCAAAAAACTATTTAAGATAAGGATATTTGGATAATGTTATAAATTAGATTTATTTTTTTCACACTAATAGGACAACGTGTATTTAAGGGGGAAAAAAAGAAAGTAAAATCAGTCTATGTAATTTCAGTTAGTTGCAAATTGCAGAATTACGTTATAAAACAGGCAGCTTTGACGGAAGAGGACACAGTCCAACAAGTGGATGTGGGATTGATGTATTAAATTTTGGCTATTATGTATTTTGGATGCAAACCACTTTGTTAATCTCCTGGGATTGATGCATTAAATTTTTTAATGATCCAGGTCATATTTTTTGCTTGTTAGTAATATGATAAATGTAGACTATGAGGGGTTCATGTCTCCCATTGTTTTTCCTTTGATCATTTTTGGTCTTATTGCTCTTGTTCTGTTTTTGCATTAGTAGAAAGAAAGTTTAATAGAGCTAGCTGTTTATTATTATTATTATTATTATTATTATTATTTTTCTCTGGTAGGATGGAAAAAGGGGTGAAGCAAGTGGGTGGATGTTTCTTTTTTTGGGTCCTTTTTCCTCCTTCCTTTCTGTTAGCCAGGAGAAGAAAAAAAAAATGGAAAAGAATTGAGGATAAGGAAGAGAGAGATGGAAAGATGGGAACTGGTAAGTGCTTCATTACAATATTTCCACCCTAAAGCTTGCAGAGGCCAGAGGATGATAAGAGGGTGCGAGTGAAGACAACAATTTGAGGGTACTCGCATTTGGAGACATTGTGGATGCATATGCTGGTGCTTTTTTGCAAAAGACATTTAAATTACCACTACTACAAATATTTCTTTTGGAGGTCTGCTCCAGGAAATGAAAATACGTATAGAAAAAAAAAAAGAAAAAGAATTTCTTATAAGTACAACATCATTAAATCAACATAACGGGCCACAAAAGCTGAAAAGAATAAAATATATATACATTTATAGTAACCCAATCAAGATAGACTATAAACACTTCAGAGTCCAAAAGAAATTTTAGAAGGTGAAAGTCACTTGAGAAGATGGCCGCGGCTATTATTGTGAATAAAACCATTGAAAGTAAAAAAAAAACTCTTATAAACTTAGATCTAATCCAACATCTAAACAAAGCCAAACAAACTAAAAGATGACAATTTAGATCTAATCCGACTTACAAGAAAGCCGAATAGACTAAGAAAAGTAAAAACAGCGGAAAGGAAATCTCTACCAAAGACAAAAGAAACAGTGGGGTTAACATGTAAACAACAAAAAAATGAAGAAATAACTCATAAAACAGACAATTTTGGTGAAGAAGAGCTTTGTGAGAACACTGTCCAGCACGTGGATGTGGGAGGGAGGCGCAGACGATAATGCTGGGACGCGAAATCACACAACAAAGAACTTGGACCCATTTTCTAGGAATTTTAAAACTTTAAACCACAATCTAAAATTACGTTTCAACTAATATTCGACTCCAACTACCTGGGACCCAAAAATAGCCCAGTCACTTTAATTGCTAATACGTCTCCGTTTTATCAAGTTTTGTTCATTCCCAAAGCGAATGCTACAAATCCGTCATCATCCCTCTTAGCTCGTCCTCGGTAAACTTATCCCAGAACTCATTCTCTTCCTTAGAGCTCTCTCCCACTTCCACACTCACTGTATTGCCGCTCTTCGACTCATCCGCCCCTACGTTTGGCTTAGCCTCCTCCGCGGCTGCGCTTTGGTTTGTCTCCGCGTAGTCCGACTCTGGGAAATTGAGCTTCGCCCTGGCTCCGCGGAACTCCAATGCAGCCCTGTCGTATGCCCTCGCCGCCTGCTCCGCAGTCTCGAACGTTCCCAGCCACACCCTCGCCGCTCGCCTCGGGTCCCTTATCTCCGCCGCCCACTTCCCCCACGGCCTCTGCCTTACTCCCCTGTACTTCTTCTTCGTCGTCGCTGTCGACGATTTGTTCTTCTCGTCGTCGCTTTCTGTAATGGGGAGGAAGAGATTGCACCTCGGACAGCCGTTAATCCCGCATTCTGGGCACGCGTCAGCATCCACGCTCTTGTCCCTGTTGGCTCCAATTGAAGGGAATGACATTGACGTGGCATTCTGAGTGGCGGGTAGTAGCATTTGACGGTGCGAATCCTGGGTGAGAACATCAATGCTGCCGGTGATCACTTGCTTGAGAGCTGACACCATGATGTCGTGCTCCTCTTCCTCCGATACAGGGCGATATATCCCAGGAAAGGCCATATCTATTAGCATGAAACGAATTAATTTCTGATTTCTTCAAGTGTCCTTCTGCAGAGGTAACGATTGTGCGAGTGATTTGTGAATTCGAAGGCGAGGAAACGGGGGAGAAGTTTATTATTTATATGGCGGGACTCCACGTGGCTGCCAGCTGGTACGCGGTAGATCTTTTGCTGAATCCTTGCTGGTTCCGTGGTTCGTACAGAAGTGCTTCCAAAGTGGGGTCCCAGTGGTGACCAGGTCGTGCTCATTGCCACGAAGAATGCTACGGTTAACGCTTACGTCTGCAGAGGACACGCGGCGTATAGATGAGGGTTTATCAGGCATCGTATTCTTGTTTTTTTCTTGCCGTGGCTGGACGTGAGCCTTACAGCGGCAAAGCGCCCAACTATTAAAAAGGGTCAAAGCCATTCAAAGTCAAAGACAAAGATATTTTGTGTCGGATAACGTTAAAAATTAGAAATGTTTTAACACTTATATAATCTTATTAAAATCTTTTTAAATTAAATGTTGGTTTAAATATTATAGTAATGTTATTTAATAGTATTTTATATGATTGTTTCACAATTAAAATGATGTGACAATAAAAATTAATATTTTTTTTTACAAGTGTTGATGAAAGGGTTAATTTTTATTATTACAGTATCAAGATGTGTGACAATCTACTAAATAGTATTATTCATAAAACATTATCTTATTTTACTGAAAATTATAAAATAATTTATTTTGTGAACTTAATATTCAAATTTAAAAGAGAAATAATACTTTTAAGTCAACGTTTCTAACCTTATAAAAATTATGGGTAATTACCTTTTCTCCTATCAACTACCACGCATTATCAATTTCTCCCTATAAATTGCTAACCTTATTGCCCTACCTTATCATACTACCATTTTTTTTTCTCAAAACTCCCTTCCATCAGGCAATTTAAGAAAATAACATCATAACACCTTGGGTCAGCATTCGGATTTTTTTAAATCCCTAAGTTTTTCTTTTTGACAATTTACTCCCTTAGTAAATCGAAATCACAATAAAATCTATGCCGTCAAAATTTTGTTAACTACTGTTAGTCTAGGTCAAAACGGTGCATTAAAATATTAATTTTTTT
>CM017321.1:56796432-56867901 GCA_006937295.1 Carpinus fangiana
AAAAAAAAAAAAAAAAAAAAAAAAAAAAAAAGAATGGGTTTTGGGCTTTTGGGGTGGCCGAACCACCCCCTCAGCCATTGGGGTTGCATACCGGCCGTATGGGGGTGGCTCGGCCACCCCTGCATTCTTTTTTTCTTTTCTTTTCTTTTTTTTAAAAAAAAATTAAATTAAATTTGAAAAATTAAATTTTTATTAAAAAAATTAATATTTTAGTGGGTCAAAATGCACCGTTTTGACCCAGATTAATGGTAGTTAACAAAATTTTGACGCATGAATTTTATTGTGATTTCGATTTACTCATGGAGTAAATTGTCAAAAAAAAAAAAAAAACTTAGGGATTTAAAAAAATCCGAGTGCCAACCCAAGGTGTTCTGGGGTAATTTCCCAAAAATTTAAAATGACCTAAATACCCTTAAAATTAAACAATTAAATATATATTATTAATGTATTTGTACCAGTTAATAAAAAAACTAAATAAAAATTTAAAAATATGTAAATATATTAAAATTTAAAAAAAAAACACTTGTAAATTTATTTATAAAAATAAGGGGTAATTATATTTTGCCCCCATGAACTATAGCGCATTGGCACTTTTATCCAATGAACTACCAACTATAATATTTGACCTTATTAAACTATCATCTTATGACACTTTTCATCATTCTGTCAATAAAAGGGGTTAAAATTAACGGTCATGTGACTTGCATGTGCCATATTAAATTGGTTTCCTTCCACTTTTGCCCTCACTTCTCATGTATTGGATTAGGGTTTAGGAGGGTATAAGTGCCATTTTACTGATATGCAGTGAGGGCAAAAGTGGAAGGAAAAAAAATTTAAAATGGCACATGCAAGTCACATGACCTTTGATCGTTAATTTTAACCCCTTTGACTGATGGAAGGGGGAAAAGTGTCATAAGATGGTAGTTTGATGGGGTCAAGTGTCATAATTGGTAATTCATAGGGGCAAAATGTAATTACCCCTAAAAATTAAAAAGTCAATATAAAAAACAATTAAAAAAAATACTTAAACTAAAAAAATATATATATGCAAAATCAGTCAATTTTATTGTTGAAATTAAAAATCCATCTACGTGATATAAAAACGAGTAATTCTAAAAGTCTCTCTTGAATCCCTCCAAGAATGATGTGGCTATTACAATCACCATTTAATTAAAATCCAATAATGATCAATCACAAACCCAATGGTGATTGTAATAGCCACATCATTCTTGGAGTGACTCAAGAAGGACTTGTAGCATTACTCAATAAAAACAATAATAATTCAGATATTGTTGGAATAGGCCAAAATAACAATGTAGTCTCTGTAATCAAAATCCTTCAAAATATTTGACAGATTTCATTAGCATATCACATCATTACCAATAGAATGATGATACGTGTCATTTTTAATTAAAAGTAAAAATATATATATTATTTTAAAAAAAATTAATGGGAAAAAAAAAGAAATTATCCCTAAAATTTATACATTTTAAATTTTATAATAGTTTTTATTGTCACATTGAATTAACATTATTTTGGTTTGGGAAAATCCTTCCCTCTCGGCTCTCCCGGTTTCCCATAGATAATTATGCGGATACAGTTATGGCAAAGTCAAATTGGTTGTAGGAATTGAGGAGGATGGGAGACAAAGTCAGACCCTGTTAAGCTAACCGCCGCAACTCAACGAACTTACCCATAACAACTGTCTACAGCAGATAAGACATGCACCGTCCAAAGTGGGCCGCCTACTTGTGAAGGACGCTTTTGGAACAATGAGGCGGCTGCTGAGCTGGCTGAATTTCCTGCATGACAAAAATGGAAAGGGTCAACCCTGGTCCCCTTGCTGGAGTAGTACAGAATACAGATTTTTCTGTGATTACATGTCGAGCTTATGTTCTGTTTTTATTCTCCGACCACTCGCAACAGAATTCCTCACGATTTTCGCATGTCAACCAATGATCTCCCCGCCGTCCACTACCTGTTTCTACTTCCACATTAATTTGGCTGCTGTATACGACGTTAAATTTAAGTCCCCCACCATTCCCTTTTTGGGTGCTCCCTGATATTGACATCTTCTACGCCGTCCGCGGCAAAAGTATGTCGAGTGAGCCTTATTCCCGCCGAAAACATCTTTGTGTCTTTTTTTTTTTAAAAAAAATCCCATTTCATTTTAATTTTCCAAAAAATATCTCTACTTTTTATAACAGCAGTGCAAGTGTTTGGAATTCCCAATCATGAGTCACAATCAGAAGTCGAATTCAGATCCTTAAGAGATAGTTCAATTAGCTGTGAATTACACATTATAATAGCATCTCCAACATATGCTTCAAACTAACTATTTAGCTAAATATAGAAATTTTAGTCCTTAGCAGACATGCTAAAACTACAAGGTTTGTTATAATTCGCTACAGTAGACTTTAATGATTGTTTTCTCTCTCCCTCTCTCTGTCTCTCGCTCGTCTTTTTCCCCAAAACACAAACCCTCTGCACCAAAGAGGAGTGATTTTTTTTTCTCTCTCTCCCTCTGTCTCTCTCGCTTGTCTTCTTCCCCAATGAGTTCGATTCAGATGAAACCGACGAGTCCGATTTGATGAAACAAACTGACGAGTTCGATTTGATCTGGCGAGTCTGTAGACGAATAAGGCTTGTGAACCCTGCTGACGAAGAAATACACAGTCAGAAACCCTTGAACCTCGTATTGTTGAGACAAATCGCTCTCATCCGTCGCGTCCACCTTCGCCAATGCAACGTTCTCGCCCTTGAGCTCGGTCGCTGCAGCCGAGTACTCCAACGCCAGCGCTTGGTAGTGCCCACACCACAGCGCGTAGAACTCCACCATCACGAGCTGATTCTTCTCCACCTTCGCCAATGCAACGACGCATAGGTACTAGCCTGGTTCGGCAAACTTTGCGGGTGAGAGAAATGGATGTTCTGGAAGAGAAGAGGAAGAGAGAGATGAGGAAGAAAATGTGCGGTTGAGAGAAATGGAAAATAAAATGAAAAGATAAAAAAAATAAAAAATAATATTAAAAAATGATATTTAATTAAAAGAGATGGTTAAAATAAATGTTTTGCTGAAGTGTGTAATGAAAAACTAGTAGCTAAAATGAAAAAAGGTGTATAGTGAGTGGCTAAAATAGCCACTCTTGCTATAGATGCTCTAAAGATGAGGTTACTAGTTCAAATCCCACACCCCATTCTCTTTGAGTGGACATGCAAAAAAAGAAAAAAAAGAAGTTGAACTCAAGCATTTTCTCATTGCTGATGTCATATTGGAATGTCTGAGCAAAATCCTCTTGACCCCTATCAGAATCCTCTTGAATTTTCTTTCCTAACAATAAATTATATACAAATCAATTCTGTATAACTAAAATTTGATTCTATTGATAGGGGGTACAGTATATATATACTTCAGATATTTCGCTTATAGATTACACTATTACAGCTATAATTTATAAACTTCTAGCTAGTTTATCTTTGCATTTTATAATGTAACAAATTCTAGAATGAGAATGAAAAAGAAGAGAAGAAGAAGATAAGATGGAGAAGAAGATGAACTATTCTCATTAAGTATAATCTGATCTCAAAATACAATATATATACCCTGTTTTGCACGTTGAATAAAATAGAGTAACTACTCATCAACTAACCGAGCTAACCAACTAACCAACTTAACTAAATAACAATATAACCTAACTTATAACACACGTGGAAGAAGAGGTTATGAAGTTAATTAGTTTATTTTCATTTGTTATAATGTTAACCAATCACTTTCATTACCTCTTATTCAAATATAAATTAAATTAAAATTTTATTTTATTTTTTGACATGTCCACAGAAGAGAGAAGGAGAAGGGAGACTCGAATTAGTGACCTCCGCTTCATTATGCGTAGTCCCAGCCAATTGAGCTACTTCTTGAAAAATTAATATATATATATTTTTTATCAATTTAACATAATATCAAAGTCAAATATCTTAATAAGTTTTAATTTTAAAAAGGGTTGAATATTTAATTAGTTCTTAGGGTTTGGAAACTTTATTTTTTTCTCTTTAGGGTTTGGAAAGTGACCAAATTAGTCCTTGAGGTTTTGAAAAGTGACCAAGTTAGTTTATCTGTCAGTTGACTATTAGTTGACTTAACGGACTAGCACGTGGACCAATTAGAAGTTGACACGTAGCCACCTAATTAAATTTGTTTTTTTTTTTTTAAAAAAAAAAAAGAAAAAAAAAAAAAAAAAAAACCGCATCTGCAATAAGAACTCTCAGTCTCAAGGGGCTTCGACGCTTGATTTTTCACAACAAGAGGAAGATTGATTTCATGAACAAATCGTTTAAGTTTCTTTGGCCTCCTATCTCTCCACTCAGACTCATCCTTGCTTGAAGATGAGACAGTATCGTATGGATCTGAACAGATTACACGAACTTTCCTCATTGTCTTGGACTCAAAAACAGAAACTGTAGGTTTCTTGGTCTTTTTGCAGATGTCGTTTAGATTGGTAGGTCGTTTCTGTGGCTCAGCTCCATGCAGTACTCATTGGGGGTGGCTGAGCCACCCCTTGGTGCCCAAGGGGGTGGCTACGGGTTTTTTTTTTAAAAAAAAAAAGAAAAAAATTTTGAATTTTTTTTTTTTTAAAAAAAAATTAATTAGGTGTCCATGTGTCAATTTCTAATTGATCCACGTGTCAGTCCGTTAAGTCAACTAATGGTCAACTGACCGATGTACTAACTTTGTCACTTTTCAAAATCACAATGACTAATTTGGTCACTTTCTAAACCCTAAGGAGGAAAAAAATAAAATTTCTAAATCCTAGGGACTAATTAAGTATTTAACCATTTTAAAAATAAATTGTGATTTAATATCACTATATATATAATTCCTTTGATCTCTGCAATCCTAAATTCCCAATTCTTTCCATTATGAATGAGTGAACAAAAAAAGCAATTCCCATATTGATATTATATATAAAAATATTTAAATTTATTAATTTAAACTAACTGATGGAGCCAAATGGCCGGGATTCTAATTCTAATACGGTAATACTACCGTACATCTTATATATAATAATGTTTGTTTTTATTGCATTCTCAAAGCAAATCTATGACCATCCCTCTAAGGTCGTCCTCCGTAAACATATCCCATAACTCCTCTTTCACACTCTCTGTCTTGCTCTCGGTATTGGTTCTCTTAGACTCATCCGCAGCTACATTTGGCATAGCCTCCTCAGCTTTCTCATGCTCCGCGCTCTGCTTTTTCTCTGCGTAGTCCGACGCCGGGAAGTTGAGCTTGGCCCTCGCTCCACGGAACTCGATGGCGGCCTTGTCGTAGGCTCTTGCTGCCAGCTCCGCCGTCTCGAATGTTCCCAGCCATACCCTCGCTGCCCGCCTTGGGTCCCTTATCTCCGCTGCCCACTTCCCCGACGGCCTCTGCCTCACTCCCCTGTGCTTCTTCTTCTTCTTCGTCGTCGTTTTGCTCTCGTTCTTCTTCTTCTTGTCGCTTTCTCTAATGTAGGGGATGTGATTGCACCCCGGACAGCCGTTGATCCTGCATAATGGGCACGCGTCAGCATCCACACTCTTGCTCCCGCTAGCTGTGGTTGAATGGAATGATACTGAGCTGGCATTCTGGGTGACGGGAGGTAGTATTTGAAGGTGAAAGTCCTGGGTCTGGGTGAGACCATCAGTGCCGCCGGTGATCACGTGCCTGAGAGCTGACACCATGATGTAGTGCTCCACTTCCTGTGAGATACATCGTATCCTAGGATAGGACATATTTGCAGGAGACGAATCCAGTTTGGGGCCTTGTCCTGAAGGAATTTATGATTTTCCTAAGGGTCTTTTTGCAATGCTAATCTGCTACGAAGGCGTGGTTAATTCGATGCAGAAGCGAGCGAAGGGGGCGATTTTATACGAGGAGTGTCGCACTCGCAGGTGCTGGAGTTCACGTGGTTGCCACTTGCCAGCTGGTGCGCCGTTCCCTTCCCACACGCTCATTCTTACTTCGGTTTCTAGATGTTTCCTTCTAATTGGAAGGTAAAAAAGGCTTGAGAGAAGTGGGGCCAAGCGATGACCAGGCTTGTGTTCACTGCCACGTGGGATACTGCGCTGATCGCTTACGTCTGGAGGAAACACGCGGCATTTAAGGAGGGTTTGTAAGACATCATGCGCTTGTGTTTTTTGGTTGCCGTGGCTGCACGTGAGCTTTACAGCGCAACATCCCCATGGAAACACACTTACCTACAGGCCAACTGTCTGAAAGGGTAAAAAACTATTCAAGATAACGATATTTGGATCATGTTATAAATTAGTTTATTATTTTCACACTAATTAACCTTTATATTAATAAAGAATTTGTAAAAAGAAAAAAATAATAATAACTAATATTTACCACATCATCATAGTTGTATAACAGTTTACTTATGTCCTATGCAATATTTTTTACTTGACTTATTTATCATATTTATTTTATTTTTTGTTAAATGTTTAAAAAATTATTTGAAATGTGTTATATTTAATCATGGTAAAATTATTATTATTATTGTTGTTGTTGTTATTTTACTTGGGTTTTTAGATGTTTCTCTTTGGGGCACGACCGTACGAGTGATGACCAGCATGGGTTCGCCACCACTTGGAATGCTTAGCTGAACGCTTTCGTCTGGAGGAGACACGGCATCTGAAAGTTTTCTTGTTTTTTTTTTTTTAGACGTGGCTGCACTTGACCTATACAGCGCAACATACCCCCAACTGTCTCTGAAACGGTCAAAAACCATTCAAGATAACGATATTTGGATGACGTCGTAAATTAGAAATGTTTCACGCTTGATAGGACAACATATAAATGTTCGTATGACAACGTATGAAAGAGATCCAATTAATATTTGCTCCAACATATCATATCAAATGAGAGGAATAGGATCCTGTCCATTTCAAATGAAATGGATAATATCCATTTAGTATAAAATGAAGGGNTACAGCGCAACATACCCCCAACTGTCTCTGAAACGGTCAAAAACCATTCAAGATAACGATATTTGGATGACGTCGTAAATTAGAAATGTTTCACGCTTGATAGGACAACATATAAATGTTCGTATGACAACGTATGAAAGAGATCCAATTAATATTTGCTCCAACATATCATATCAAATGAGAATGTTCAAGTATTTATTTTTATTTAAGATTACAAAATAAGATAAATGTGAGTTTTAAGGAGGTTGCGTTAAATTAATCATTTAGTCAAATGAAACGTGGGATCCAGACACAATAGGGATAAAAAAAAAATAAAAAAAATTGGTGTGTAGCATTACTTGACTATTGTAATTTGTATGCTAAATCCTTACTAATAAAACATAAGTATATTAACTGAGTAGAGATTTTCGGTTTTATTTTTTAAATTGAATAAAAAAGAGATTAAAGGAGGAAGTGCCTGCCAAATTTAAAATTGAGAATAATTTATCAGAAATTGATTAAATTATATTTCAAATTCACTGGCCTCCATGAATCACTGATTAAAAATTTGTATCAGTAAAGCTATATAAAAATGAGATAGCGTTTTGGGGTATTAGCACAAATTTAGGATAACTAAATCCCTTTAGGGTCATATCATCCCTAAATGGTTAACTTTTTACCCCTAGGTTTTAGTTTTGAACCTAGAAATGAGTTTTGAGGCATTAGAACCAAATTTAGGATGACCAAATCTCTTTAGGGTCATACCATCCCTAAAGGATTAACTTTTCACCCATAGGTTTTAGTTTTGAATCCAGAAACGAGTTTTGAGACATTAGCACCAAATTTAGGATAACCGAATCCCTTTAGAATTATACAATTCCTAAAGGGTTAACCTTTCACCTTTATGTTTTAGTTTAGAATATAAAAATGAGTTTTGAGACATTATAACCTAAATATTAACTCTTGAAAATTTAGCTAATTTTACTAAAATATCTCAAAATACAATTCAAAATATTTCATCAAACATATAGAATGCAAAAAAAAAAAGAAAAAAGAAAAAGTCCTACGCTAGGCTGCCGAAACATGTCCTACGCATAGCATGACTCATATTAACTAGATTATGTGACAAATGAGATATATTTAATAGTTAGTGTTGTGAATACACTTCTAAGTATTGGTCCCACATTGAAAAAACATAAAAGACAAATAGTAGTTAATATCCCTAAGTAAACCCAAGCTCATTAATTTAGGTTTTTCAGTTAGTGTGGTATCTAAATATGTATATTAATGTATTAATTGTAAAAACTTCAAAACTGCTTTATCTCTCAATACAATTTGTCATTAATTCATCATATATGTAAGTTAAATATAAGATTATAATGTGCTAACATATGAATAATATCCAAATACTTTAACCGTCCCTTATCCAAAAAACTATACGGTTTCTTCTTGTTTATTAAAAGAAAAATCGGCTGGGACTACGCCTAATAAAGTGGAAGTCACTAGTTTGAATCCTCCTCCCCTTCTTGTGTTTCCCCTTCTTATGTGGACATGTCAAAAAAAAATGCTAAAAACTTGATTTTTATTTCACTTTTTTTTTTTTTTATGTGGTATCGTCAATCAACCATTGTTAAAAAAGAAAAAAAAAATCTAATTTGTAGTGTCACATCAATAAAGTGGAATAACATTGTGGTGTATTAATTATAGTATTATTATTATTATTATTTTTAAAAAGTTACATATTATTTTGTTTTGAAATTTTTTTTCTTCTATCACAGATAATTATTTAAGTTACATTGAATTGGAAAACAACCAATACCTAATTAAATTGGCTGCCGAAATTAACATGTGAGGAAGAATGAGACCATGTTTGACCTCGTACGTAAACGCCGCCACTCAACAAAATTGCCCAAAACAGCTGTCAACAGCATATGAAATGTGACATGTTGTGTTGGCTGCTTGCTTTGCATTAATGGAATGTTCCCAAAACTTTTGGAGCAGTGACTCGGATGCTGAGCTGACTGTATGTCCAACATGTCAAATAGCCAAGCCCGGCTCAAGTCTCCGACCACTTTTAGACTTTTAGTGTGAACGAAGAAACACTCTTCTCTTTTCCTCAACTTCAGTCCATCGTCACTGTAGCAGCTTCTTAATCAGGGGCGGACCTACGTTCATCAATGGGGAGACATTCGTCCCCCCAAAGTTTTTAAAATTTTTGCTACAGTAAGTATATTTTATATATTTATCTCCAATTTGTCTCCCAAATTACTGAAAGTTGTTCCCTCAAATTTTTTTTCATTCCTTTTATTTTCAGCCGCACTCTCTCTCAACAAAAATATTATTCAGCAAATTGTCACCATAAGATTAAGATTTTGAATAAATATTTACTGTATTTTGATGTAGAAAAAGTATACAAGTTTTTTTTTTTAGCTTTCATTGTTGTTAATTAACTTAAATATTTGATGGGTTTGAATTCATTAATTTATTTGGTATTCTTTCACTTGTTAGTGGCAATAAGAATTATAATAAAATTCTAACAAAAATTACTTGTAATTTACTATGAAATTATATCTCACCATATTTATCTATGTATTTATATAAGTTTAGTAGGTGTTATTATGGTCATATTCAGGTAGGATAGTCACAATTGATCTCCCCGGCCTACCATTTTAATTAGAAAAAAAAAATTAAAAAATTAAAAATTAAAAAATAAAAAATTGTCCCCCCACACCCTTTCCGCCCCTGGCTTCTTTGTTGTTTTCATCATCCTATTTCTCCCAACAGAATTTCCCATTGTTTTGCTATGTCAATGATCTGCATCCAACCAGCTAAATTGAATCCCTCATTCCCTTATATTGACCTCGTCTAGGTTGGCAAAAACATGTCCACCATGTCACTTACACGAGTGTCTCCATTTGATGACTCAATCTGACTGGTAACCGGGATTCAAAAGAATATGTGTCTCCAGAATTTTGGGCCCTGGACAAATCAGGAGATGATAAACAGAGGCATATCTGGTCCAATTTGTTTAAAACCATGTCCATCTTGGTTCCCTGGCCAGATAGTCAAGATCACTACGAGATGTTGTCCATGAATCAATTTAATTTGATCCATCCACAATGATTCAAGACAATGCCTCATCTTGAAGTTCATTTTCCACAAGAAGACTGAATCCAGGTATTTTTCTCAACTGTCTTCGCTCCATATCAGACCTCAGTTTATCAGCATCTGTCCACCTTCCAGCTGCTGCATAGATATTGTAAAGCATTACATATGATCTGGAATTTTCTGGGTCTATTTCAAAGAGCATCTCACCAATTCTCTCTCCGAGTTCAACATTGCCATGGATTCTGCAACCACCCAACAAGGACTGAAGCATACTTACAGAAGGTTTACAAGCCAGTCCCTTAACAATATCGTAAGCCTCATTCAAGTGACCTATTCTCCCGAGAAGGTCAACCATGCAAGCATAGTGCTCCATTTTTGGCGATATTCCTTGTTCTACCATAGAGTTGAACACCGCGCGTCCTTTCTCAACTAAGGCAGAATGGCTGCAAGCTGATAAAACAGTCAAATAAATAACATCACCAGGTCTCATCCCTAAAACTTCCATCTGGGACAAAAGGTCAAGGGCAGCTTCAGCATCCCCATGCAACCCATACCCGTTTATCATCACACTGAAAGATATAGCATCCTTTTCAACCAACCCGTCAAACAGTTTCTTTGCATTTAAAATGTGTCCACCTCTTGCATACAAATCTATTAGGGCATTACAGATGACCATGTATTTGTTAAAACCCTTGCGTATCAGGTAACTCAGTACAGAGTGGGTAAGATTTATGCTATTTAACTGAACACAAGACGAAATTAAACTCAGGACTGTTATTTTGTCAGGCTGCAGTCCCAGTTGAAGCAAATCACAGAAGAAAGCGACGGCCTTTTTGGCATTTTTCGATTGGACATGCACAGACATAATAGCGTTCCACAGAGAAATATCCCCCCTATTTCCCATTTGAAACAGCAATAGACATGAATTTAAATTTTCAAATCTGTCATACATGAATATAAGGGATGAAACAAGAGGGGTTTCTTTTGCAAATCCTGTTCTCACTGCAAAAGCATGTATAGACTTACCCTGCAACTGGTTGCAGCATAGAGGCAATAAATTTAGCAAGGTTACAGAATTTGGCCTCTGATCCTCTTTTATCATTCGATTAAATAAGATCAAAGCCTCATGCTGTAAGTTGTGATATCGTCGGAAGCCAGTTATTAGAGCATTCCAAGAGACGACACTTCTTTGAGGCATGATTTCAAAGAGTAACCTCCCAGCTTCAAGATCTCCACAGTAACAATACATGCTAATAAGTGCATTGACTAAAGAAATGTCGGAGTCAAAACCAGTTTTCATAGAAAAACCATGTAAAGCCCTTCCTTGCCCTAGATTTTTGCTCCCACTGAAAATGGGGAGAATACTAATCAGGGTAACCAAATCCAACTCCGTGCCCTCTTTCTGCATCCGGTGAAAAAGAATAGCTGCCTTTTCCACATCTCCATTGTTTACACACCCAGATATCAAAGTATTCCACGATACAGCATTTCTTCCAGCCATTGAATTAAACAACTGAAAAGAAGATGAGAGCTGATGACAATCAGAGTAAAAGGCCAAGAGTGCATTTGTCACATTAAGGTTTGAGTCAATACCCCTTCTAACACTAACTGCATGGGCAGACTGGCCAAGCAAAACAGCCTCTAGCTTGGAGCAGGCAGAAAGAATACTAACTATGGAGACTGCATCAGGATTGCATCCTGCAAACTGCATTTCACGAAATGTGACCAAACTTGCATCCCATTGGCCATTATGCACATGTCCAGAAACCATTGAATTCCATAAGAGGAGGTTTTTTTGGGGCATCTGATAAAAAAGAAAGATAGCTGAATTGACATCTCCAAGCTTAGAATACATTGATACAAGGGAAGTTAACACGGGAAGCTGATCTTCTGACCCATGCTTTATAACACATGCATGAAGGGATTCACCAACACAAAGGCTATTGGCATTCTCACATGATGGAATAAGGGACACAAAAGTGACCAAATTAGGCTGCAAGCCAGCAAGGATCATTTGCTGGAACACCTTAAAGGATTCAAAAGTATTTTGCCTGTGTGTATATGCAGAGATCATAGCGTTCCAAACGGTAACATTCTTTTCAAGTAACGAATCAAACAAACTCCTCGCACTAGATAAATTGACATCACCAGCATACATTGAAATTAAAGCAGGCACCAAAAAATCATTTGAAAAATATCCAGACTTGGCAGCGAAGCCATGAAGACATTTTCCAATATCCAAACATCCCAAACGAGCGCAGACAGGAATTATGCTGGCAAAAGTGCTCACATTGGGCTTCAAACCCATCTCAAAAATCTGCCTGAAAACCTCAAAGGCGTCCTCATCAAGCCCATTTGAAGAATAACCTGCAATCAAGGCATTCCAACAAACTATGTCTGGATGTGGAATTCTATCAATCAGCGTACGTGCGGTTCCCATGCAACCAGATTTCGCATAGAAATCAACCAAAGTCGTCTGTACAACCAAATTTTTCTCAAAACCAGTTCTCAAAACAACACAATGAACCTCCTTTCCGATTCGCAGTGCATTTAGAGCCGAACACGCCTTGATCACAAAAGGAAACGTGAAATAGTCAGACGGCAAACCCGAAGCCCGACAACTCAGATAGAGAAATATGACATCTTCGTATAGTCCACAATTGCAAAGGCACCTGACCATCAAATTCTGCAACACCACGCTGGGCTTTTTGATTCGTCGGAATGCAGAGACAGCTATATCTGGAGCACCCAGATAAAAACAAGACCAAACGAATTCTCCAATGGAAGACTTGTCTTCAATCAGACCCTTCACTATTAGAAGTGACATCAGAGGCTCCAATTGTTTGATGCTTCGGCAAAGCCTTGCCAGACGAAGAAACTCAGCTCCTCTGGGATTGCTTGAACTACGCAACGGAGGCGTGTTCATGAATTGTCTAGCTCCCAGAGGAGAGAATTTTGGGGGACAAAGAAGCGTAGCAAAGGATCTGAAGAAGAATCTGAAAGAAGGTGGCGTTGGACTTGGTAGAGAAAGAGCACAAAGAAAACGCCTTGGAATTATTGGACTCAAAACCATGTTAACCGTCGCTGGCATATTTTTTTTCGGGGTTTCCCTCCTTTACAGTCCCTGTACCAGCTGAAAAAACCTGAGCATCCGTTCGTTACCATTAATACTACAAGTTTTGTGCGTCTTTCTTATGTCTCGGCTCTTAAGATCAATAGATTATAATTAGATTTTGATCCGATGATAATTTTAAAAGATATCTTATTTTTTGGAAACGGAGGTCACTAGTTCGAATTCTCATTCTCCCTCTTATGCGGATATGTCAAGAAAAAAGAAAAAAGAAAAAAAGAGAATATAAGAGTGACTTCTAAAATTACTCATTCGTTATAGTTTGCATTTTTTGAGTTGTGAAATTATATATATATATGTGTGTGTGATATTGGTTGCAATAAAAAGTTTATGTTTTGACCATAAATATCTATGTGGGGCAATGGAGAGAGAATGTACTGTTTGGAAGGAAAAAAGACAAAACAAAAAAAGAAGATATGTGATACAGTCACAACATAGACCTAACAAAAACCCAACTTCTCTTATACTTTAGACTTAATTTCTAGTTTAAGGCTCTCTCAATTGGAAAATGATAAAGTCACAACTTAAACCTAACTAAGACCCAACTTTTTTCTTTAAGTGCCAGCTTTTTTTTTAAAAAAAAAAAAATGTCAGTGAAGGAGAGAGAGAGCCTTAAACTAGAAATTGAGTCTAAAGTAAGAGAGAAGTTGGGTCTATGTTATAGCTGTACACATCTCTTTCTATATATATATATAAAAAAAGAAAAAGAAAAAGCAAGATAACCATCATATCATAAGAAAATACGAGCCCGTGCGCTTGTAATTTTAAGATGTATTATTTAAAACGTGAAATTTGAAAAAATATAGTTAAATCTTTGTAAAAGCGTAATTTAAACTTTAAACTAGTGCGTTTTAAAAAATTTAGTACTTTTAAAAAAACATTGTTCTATGTTTTCAAATTACAATTTTTTGAAAATTCACTTCCAAAAGTTAGATTTTATGCAATTTAATCTAAAATTGAACTTTAGTTCTGCTAAGTGCCAAACGTATAGGAGGGGGTGGGACCAACAAATACAACAAAATAATCATCATAATTTAGGAAATTAAAACTATAATAAAAATGGGAAATGGATCCAAACCAATCCGGTTCCATAATTTCTTACCAAAGGGCCCGCCTTAGAGCATTCACAGTAGGCTCAACTAATATTTAGCCATTTTAACAAAAAAAAATCACCTTTATCTATTCTAGCTACTTGTCTTTTTAAAACACCCACATCAGGCTCAACATTTTAACTTTACACCCATTTAAATATTNAAGAAGAAGAAGAGAGAGATGGTAGTGTAGCACTATTCTCTATGTTCAGACACTCAAAAGAGGGGTGGGGGTGGGGGTGGGGGCGGCGGTGGGGATGGGGATGGTGGGGAGGGGGAAGGGAAGGGGTTTGGATTGGCAAAGGAAGAGAAGGAAAGGCAAAGGATACTCCAAGTCTCCAACTAGAACCCAACAGCCAACTCAAGAGGCTACCATCAAGCACAATAGATTGCGGATACACAACGCAAAACCCGGAGGGTAGCAAGACAAAAGAAATGGAATTAACTTGCATCAAACTAGTGGAGATCGAGAAATCAAAGACAAAACCAGTCACACTATTGTAATATATCGATACTCCATCTCAACGCTCCACATTTTGGATCTTACGGTATATACCCAATCTTACCTATAAACATAAAATCATTCACATTTTTTTTCTTTTTTTATGTGCATAGGCCCTCGGCAAGGAGTTTCCCGCAAGTGCACCTCGGTTAAATCAAGAGGTGAACTCCTAGTCCGATGGCCCCAATGAGCAATTTGCACCCATAAAGTATTGAACATTGGACCTTGAAGGGAGCAAACCCTCAAGACCAAGGCCTTAACCACTTGGGCCAACCCCTTGGGGTTAACATAAAATCACTCACATGCACAACTAAAACACTGATCGGGCTTGGATTTCAATCATATTCATTCATTTGGCAAAACACTGTCGGAAAGAGAAATAAAAAGGATTGGACTACCTCCATATGGTCAATTTAAGCTACATAATGTACTTGAAATATGTAAGTCTGGATGTACCCATAACATATCTAATAAGCCACTCTTGGTTTCTTCTTTTCTTTGGGGATAACTAGAGTACAGAAACAGCATAGTCCAGAAATAAACCTTCTGCCACAGGATCAAACCCTCAACAAGCTTGATACTCAGGAGTTTCTAATACCCATATGCAGTTCTCTTCATAATCTTGATAAACTCGTCAGCATCAACTTCTCCATCACCTGCACATTTCAAAAGCCAATCACATCTAAAATCATCATTTTTTTTTAATCGGTAATCACATCTAAAATCATCATTTACTCACAACGCATGAAAAACAAAAATAATTACCAATGATATCTACTTATAAAAAAAAAAAAATAATAGAAATTTGATGTTTTTTTTTTACAAGTAATGTTGTATATATCAAAATAGCGCAAATTTAAAACAACCTAATTACACCGGAGGTATAACAAAGAGCGCCTAAGTGCACCAAAAAAAAATCAAAGCTCACACGGAGCACCCACAAAAATCAACCCAAAAATCATGCCCTACAACCCAACAGGAGAAATTTGATGTTATATCTTCCAATCCATGAACATTATTTTTTTATCAACAGTGATGCAGTCACTATTGATGATCAATGAAAAAAACTTAAAGCAATGAAAGTCCAATGTTGTGCACTTTTTTGTGTGTGTGGGAGGGGAGCACCTTTGATTTCTTGGAGAGCAATTTCTTTGATTTTACTTTCCAAATATAAAACCAGTAAAATTTAACCAGTGGCAACTCTGGAAAAAGATGATCCTATTGCTCATTAAAATCCATGTAATCAAGTTTCACAAATAATAGATAAAGGATCATAATATATATATATATATATATAAATGCTAAAGAATAAAAGCTGCATCCAATATATGAGTATGCAAACTTACGATCACGGTCAGCTTCCTCAACCATATCTTGAATATCCTTGTCAGTGAAGTTCTCACCCAGCTCTTTTGCTATACGCTTAATGTCTGCGACAGATATCTTTCCCTAAATGCAAATAGGAAAAAAAAACTCAGTTATTGACAAGAAGAAACATAGATGATATCTTAGAAAACAAAATTTTTACATTTTTATCTTGGTCAATAATGTGGAATGCTTTCATGAGCTCCTCCTTAGTGTCCCTTTCTCCAATTTTGGCTGTCATCATGTACACAAATTCATCAAAATCAATTGCACCGCTGCCATCCTTGTCGACATCCGCAATCATGTTATTGATTTGCTGGAATTACACAGTATATTTTAGCCATTTAGTCAAGAATTTAAAAAATCTAACTTTGAGATAAAGAGAAAAAACTAAATGGCTCATAATATAATTCAAGAACCTCTCATGAAACATGGACAGATTCTCCTAGAAATACCAAGAAAGTAGAACCACATACATTACATCAGTTACTCAGATATCACTCTAAAGAAGAAGTCTACCATATGCCCGAGCTTTAACCAAGCAGATTTACAGATGCAACCAAATCTGTAAAAATAAGAGCAAATAGCACTACATACAGGCACTACAGAAGAGAGAGAGAGTGAGTGTGTGTATGTGTCAGCCTTCCTAGTTAATTGGCTGTCTCTTTTTTCCCCTTCCGAAACTGCCACAGAGATATAAGCACTCTGTACTCTTCAAAAACCCATGTGAACACACTCATGCAGGTACATGCACGCATGTGCCTGGTAAAGAAGGGAGCGTACTGGGGTAGAGAAATTACCTCTTCTGTCATCTCGAAACCCAGGGCCCTGTAAAGAAATTACCTCTTCTGTCATCTCTTATGACCAATCAACTTAAAATTTCTTAGTACATTTGACATGAATTGCATACCTCATGGCAACATTCAGCTCCTTGGCATCAATAGTGCCTATACAAGAAGGCAAACACAAAATTTATCAGAACATATATAAGATAACTATACCAAAGACAAATATGATAGCAACAGATTGCAATACCTGAGCCATCAGTGTCAAATAACTCAAATGCTTCCTTAATCTCTTGCCTCTTTTGCTGAGTTAACCCATGATGACGTGCTCTGTGTTTTTCTTTCCTATCCTGATGAGGTGGTTTCATATTTGAGAAACAACAATGTCATTTACCAGGTATAGCGCTCTATAGACGATCAATAAAAAGGTAAATGACTTCATGAGCACTTGACACACACACACACGCATGATCCAAGTGACACTGGATTTTTAACTTGTCTCAACATTCATCTCCCATCTTCACGCAATCCTCCACAACCAACAGATATTATCAAATTAAACCACGTAGAACATGGTCACGAACCATTGGACTAGGCTTGAGAGCACCCCCTCAAAAACTGCGTTACTTGTCAAACTTTCTCATATTAGCAAAAGAAACTAAAGCAACAATACACTAGTCCACTAAGATGTCCCACGCCTAATTCAATGTCCCCAAAATGATCAATTCAGAAAAGTTTCCCAAATTTTATTACATATATAATGACCTTCAAAGTTTCATACGAAAGATTATGTGAAATTTAACTACGCTAACATCTCTCTTTCGATTGGTGTTTGATTCCCTCGCCTTTAACTTTATGAAAAACCAATTGATAAATTATATCACAATTCAATTATTTTTAACCATATGAGCCTATTTCCATAACATTTTCCTAGCTTTGGGTACACATTTTGTCCCCATTTGAAGCAAATCCAAAACTAAAACATCAATCTATCAAGTAATTACCGATACTTCAACGATTAGACACCAAAATGCACAACAAATTAGGCATTAAATTCGGAGATATTAAACTCTAAACCTCGAAAAAACAGACACATAAAAGATTCAATAAATTTGGGAATCGAAATAGGGTTTCGTAAAGAGATCGTACCATAGCTTCGCTCGATGAGTTTGCAAACGCGTTAAGGTTGTTGAAGAAAGTCCTCCAAGAGAAACCTGTTTGGGATCGAAATGTCTTGGCACGATCTTTTGCTTTGAAGCTTTTGTATTAGGAAAGAGTTTCTGGACTTGGTCCATGGGCCATTTCAGCTCAGCCCTAGACTAAGGTCGGGTTGTAAGTTTTGGACTCTTGAGTTGGGCTGAATTGGGCCTGAGACATGACCCAAGGCCCATACCTTATTAGTTTGAAACAAAGTGCGCCAAACATGTGCTTCAATTTTTATAAGACAGTTTAGCAAGAACAAACAAAGGCACTGATATTCTTTTTAGGTGAGAGAGAGAGAGGGAGAAGAGGTGCAAACGAGAGAGAGAGAGAGAGAGAGGGAGGGGGAGACGCAAATGATAGAGAGAGAGGGAGGTGCATAATTGCAGATGAGAGAGAGAGGAATTAGGGTTAGGTTCTCTTTTTAGGTTCGTGTGGAGCGGGTCAAGTACCCGCATAAACAAAAATTTCATAACTGCAATTCGACTCGCCCTACACAGGTCGACAAAAATTTAATTTGATTTTGCAATTTCAACCCTAATTATACTAAATGTTTGAGCGGGTTTTACCCACCTCTAATTACACTGCGTGGTTAAACAAAATTTCTCTTTGGAGAGGGGAAGGTGCAGAATCACAGATGAGAGAAAGGAATTAGGTTAAGTTCTCTTTTTAGGTTCATATGGGGCGGGTCAAGTTCCCACATAAACAAAAATTTCATAATTGCAATCCAACTCGCCCTACACAGGTCAACAAAAATTCAATCTGATTTTGCAATTTTAACCCTAATTCTACTAAATGTTTGAGCGGGTTTTACCCACCTCTAATTACATTGCGTGGTTAGACAAAATTCCTCTTTGGAGGAAAATTTTATCCTTTTGAGTAATTGATTTTTTCGGCCCGTTAAAAATAAATAAGATATAAGATTATTAGGGTCTTTTGTAAAAATAGCATTTAAAACAAACAATAAGAGGTCCACGAATAAATTGCTGAGTCTCTGAGTCTCGTCATATTCAAACGGATCCCCTAACTCAAATTTTATATAAATTGAAAGTATTCAAGTAAATAAATGACATCAACTACATGCACTTCAAAAGTACATCAACTTTGTTTAATAATACCTTTTTCTTCTCACTTTTCAAAACAAAATGACATAATTAACATACAAATCAAAATATAAAGCACTCACAAATATCTTTAACTTTAAATACCTTAAAAAAAAAATTATATTAACAAATTAATCATGTCTTGTAAACACTTTTGATGACTCGCAAGACTCGGTCTGCCACTTCTTGCCCGAATTGCTTGGGCAAGCTAGAGCTCAAGTCCATCTCTATCGCCTTGCTTTTGATAAAGCTGTCTCTCTTTTCCAATTCTGCTCTCTCCGCCTCCCTAACCTCCCCACCACCCTCGCCAACACACATATCCATCCAAATTCCCGCAACCTCATTCGATATGGGACCAATATGTTCACGTATAATTTCTTCCACACGTTCTCTTCCACCCTCCTCACATTTTATGCTAACCAAGATTCCGGTCGGCGACACCACGCCGCGAAAATATAGGGACGACGAGAAGTAGGGCTGCACCTCAGGGAGTTGGACTAGCCGTTTCCGGCGAGCCTCTAGTTGTGTGTCCTCGTAGAAGGTTTTGAGGTAGTCAGGATGGCGGACAGTGTCCCTGCGAGGAATTAAGTCAAGGAAGAGGATGAAGTATGTGGGGCTGCATTGCACAAGCTCGAATTGGAAGTGGGGCACGTCCGTTGATGACTTGAGGTAGCCGGCGATGTTGGTTATGTCCAAGGCACCGCCGCCGGTTGGTTGCTCCAAGTGTAGCCAACTTGCCAGTATGAAATCAACCTGGAACCATGCAATAGAGACATGATCTTGTTCACATCCCATTATATATGGCAGAAATATTATAGAGTTTTTGCAAGTAAAGCAATAGGGGAATTAAGTTCTTTTGTTCGCTCATTCATTGACAGAAGGGTTTCGATCAACCGACCGACCAACAAATAAATAGCACCATGAATCCATGATGTTGGTAGTTGGTACCCGGCTTAAAATCTAGATCAGTGGGATGAGATTGAAATGAACATTACTCATAAAACAATAACGATTAATTAGCAACTAAGAAGTATCAACGATTAATTAGCAACTAAGAAGTATCACCACCGGGAAAGAAAGTGGATTCTTAGTACACCTACAAAAGAAAAAGATAAATTCCATTTGCTGAATTGGATTAATTTCTTAAGCTTGTTTTAAGTAAGAAACATTAAACCATCTTAGCTCGAAAAGAGTTTTCCTTTAAATTAAGTTGAGAGAACTTCTTTCAACCTAGTTTATAAAAGTATCATGTGTCTATTTGCATATGAAATACACATACATTTTTAAATAACATGTGAGAATCACATATTTTTTTAATAAATTTTCTTTCAACTTTGTCATTGCCATTAAAATTCAATGTGCGTTTCACATATAAATAAACACATGGTATTTTTATAGACTAAAGATCTGTTTGATATTGCGTTTTAGATGCCTAAAAATGCTTTTAACATTCAAAAAATCCGTTTGAAAAAAAAAGTACTCGCTTAGTAAAAAAAAATGAAGCGTTTGCCTAAAAGTTCTATTTTTCAAACTCAATCCCAAACAGGCTTTAAGTTGAAAAAAGTTCATCAAACTGAGTTTATAGAAAAACTCTATCCCTCTTGTGCGAACATGTCAAAAAAAATAATAATAATAAAAACTATATCCAACTCAGTAATTACCACTTTATATTAAATAATGCTACAAGTCCCTCTTGTGTCCATCTTAAGTCCATCCAAGAATAATGTAGCTATTAAAATCACCATTGGACTTGTGATTGATCATTATTGGATTTTGATCAAATGATAATTTTAATAGCTACATTATTCTTGAATGGACTTAAGATAGACACAAAATAGACTTCTAAAATTGCTCATTTATATCATCCTGCAATATTTACCGTATTTTATCACAAAAATATGATAAAATCTGATTCATCAACTTGAAAGCAACGATTAAAATTTAAAGAATTGTACATGAAAGAATATACCAGAAATTGTAGAGAATCTTGTTATTTTTTATTTTTCTTTCTTTGTTATATAGCTAGAGGAGTAATTAGAACAACACCCTTTTCATCCTTACTTTTGTGCTACCTTAACGACTACCGAGCAATATTGGATAAGAACAAGAACAACAACAATAGTTGGTGCCTGGTGGGGAATACATGGTAATCTAGATGACAAGAAACAACAACTGAAACAGCTTGTAAATTACTTTCTGCCAAATTCCTTTGTATTATCGTTTGTGTAATCAATGGAATTAAAGTTGAAATTCAGAAATTGCAGCAGTAAAATTCCCTTGGTTTTTTTAATTGATTTCTCTGTCAACCAAAACAAGAAGTGCATGTTGATGCTCTTTATCGGGTCCCACCCCCGCCATAACAATCAAGGAGGTCTGCAAACGAAAAACTAAAGCAAGCACAAATGACCTCGCCGAAGGGCTATTTTTTAGGAGAAAGACGATCCCTGAGAGATATATACAGCTGTGATGTTCGATCTAGGGCTAATTCCATGAAGCTTCAACAAACTATAATGAAGGCTAAATTTCGTAAATCATGACATAAATAAAAGGAGAGTACGTACAGGGGAGGAGTCGATGCCGCATCTAACGCAAAGAGTGCCTTGAGAAGTTCCGCTTTCGTTCTGGTAGTATTCAACATCAGGAGGGACCGAAGAAGGAAGAAGATGAGAGCCGAGGCGACTCTCAACGGCCGAGATAAGGCTGAGCATCGTATCCCTATGTGGGTCTAACAGGTGTGGGAACTCCATGAGCTTCGACCCAGCTCGCGGCTGCTGGCCCATGCGAGAAGAAGATGATGGCTGGCAAAGAAATAATGAAGGCCCTGCTCTTGATGTTTTTGGAGGAAGAAGATGCGGTAGTGGTGGTGATAAAGTGAAAGCCATTGAGAGTGGATCTGGATCCTCTCCAGTCCAACAGGTATCCAATTACTGACCAAGATGGCCTAGAAAAAATCTTAGGCTGCCACGTGTTTTATTATTAAAAAATAATAAAGTATCAATTATTGTTTTTAAAATAAATAAATAATAAAATAATATTTTATTTTTGTTTTTTTGATATGGCCCTTGACGGTGGTCCGCCCTCAAGGGCCACCGTTTGAATGAGTACCGTCTGGACCGGAGAGGTGGATTTGAACATAAAATCGCCGAAGGTCTATTTTCGTTTGGGTTTTGAATGGCAGTGACTACCGATTGGATGGGGGTGATTGGGAATTCGGATTGCTACTGGGTTTTTTAAAAGGCTTGGATTTTTTGATTGGGTTTCTACTTTCTTGTTCGGTTTGGATATTAGGTTGATTTGTTTTGATTGGGGATGGTGGACAGTTGGAAGATCGAGAGTTTGGTTGCTCTTCAGTGGTGGCTTGGGTATGGGCGACGATTGCATTTGACTGGTGGAGGACCCCAGATCGGAGCAGCAAGTCAAGGTCGTTGAGAGAGTTGGAGAGAGAAGCGGAGGCCATGTCGAGGTCGCTTTGCATGTGTAGCTTGCCGCCGGAGAAGTCGAGAGGGAGCGTGGAGAGGAGGGTTTTCGAACCAGTGGGGGGAGAAGGAGAGAGACGAGAAGGCGTTGACCTTGGAGTGGATGGTTTGCCATGCGTCCAATGAAAGATTTGGCGGTGGGGGAGGAGAGGAGGAGGACGGAGAGGAGGTTGGTGATAGAGAGAGAGAAGGGTTTGTGGTGAAGAGGAGGGGGTATGGTGGTGGCGGCGCGGGATTCATTTAGGCTGGAGCCAAACGGTGCTCATCCAAACGGTGGCCCTTGAGGGTGCCATACGAAAAAATCAAAAACAAAATATTATTATTTTATTTTATTATTTTATTTATTTTAAAACAGTAATTAATATTGTATTATTTTTTCAATAGTATGACACGTGGCAGCATGATTGCCCTAGGATTTTTCCTAGGCCATCTTGGCCATTAACTGGAGGCCTCTCCAGTCCAACATGACTAGAGAGGATCCAAATCCGATTTGTCTCACACACCGAGGCGACACACCTACCGGCGACTTTTTTTTTTCTTCTTTTCTTTTCTCTTTTTTTTTTTTTTTTTTTTTTCACACAACAAAAAGGGAATTTAAACTAGTAACATTCGCTTCATTATGCATGGTTTCAAATTCGTCTAATCCTCCTTTGTACGTACTAAGATGTCAAATTCGATATACCTAATTAGCCTTGATGTTATCGTTACAATTAAGATTAAATGTTTAGTATTATAAGATAATTGTAAAATAAAAATATTTTTTTTATTCATCTTTTACTTTTAAATATCAAAATTCAACAATACTAATTTCAAATTGATAAATGGGAGACAAAAGTCTTATTTTTATCATTATTTTATTTGGATTGGAATTTCATTATTTAATTTTAGACATGACTTTCAACAAGAGAGTAACATATAAGTGTGAAGAACAAAAATTAAAAATAACAAAAAGACCAGATTATTTGTTATTTGGTCTTCTTCTAACACCACTTTCCTATCCTCACCACTAAAAGCCGAGTAATTCTATATGTTATTCTTGTGTCACTCAAAAAATAATGAGACTTTCAAAATTATATTTGTTCAAAATTTAACAATAATCAATCACAAGATGTCAAGATCAATAGTGATTTAAAAAACTATATTATTCTTTGAGAGACACAATAGAAACTTTTAACATTACTCCTAAAAGCCTAATCCTATCATGATATTTAGTGGATTAGTTTCTTTGATGGGTTCCATCAGGGCAATAACATACGCAACCTTCGTTTTCACACCCACGTTCCTTGACACTCAACACAATTACAACTTGTCTTTTGTTTGTTTGATTAGAACACCCCCCTTCCAGGCCAGTCCAAGAGGTGCAGCCACAAAAGCCTCACAGGCAATTGTACTCTCATTCACTAAACGCAACAAAGGGACAGTGTGCGGAGTTGGAATGACATGGAATTAAAGATTTCTCATAACCAAAGTGAGGCCATGCGGTTATAGAAAAAGAACACAAGTTTGCTAATTTAATTAGTTTTAGTAACGGGTTTGTCAGTCATAAACTCTTAATCTTCTTTATCAATTTAAAATTGTTGTAAATGTTATAGTAGTCATTCATTTCCCTTAATTGTAATAGATAAACTTGTAACAAACAAAAGAGAGAAAGAGAAGAACGTTTATGAAATAATAAAAGCACAACGGTTTGCCATAAAGCCATTCCTGGCTCTATCCAAAAGCATTTAAAGGCATGGGCTGATTCTCAAAGCACGCCTCTCCAGCGGTCTCCTCCTCCTTATGGATTGTCCTAACTTCAATGTGTAGTCATAATGGTTGGATTTTAGCTGCCCGCACCTAGCAATTAGCAATTAGCCCCCTCTAAAGCTTCTTTTGGTGAGGCCTCTCCGCCTTGCTCGCTGTCCGCTTGACGGCTTCTTATTGCTGCTCCTCTATTCTCGTGGAAGGTGACTCCCTCTTCACTATCTTGGTCATCAACCAAAGTTACCTCTTATCGGATTAGCTTTGTGCTGCTGTGATTGCCGACTGCCACCAACAGCTCTTATTTTTCAGTTCTTGGAACGCTTTAAAGGTCTATAGATGTGCCAATTTCATGACACACTTGGTTGCAAAATGGACCGCTTCCAACTTAGTGTTTGGAAGCATTCCCGATAACTCTAATTTCCTTTCGGCTTTAAGAATTAGGAGTACTAAAGACCCTCTCTTGTATTTTTTATTTTTGGTGTTTTGTTTGTCTCCCATTCCTTTTCCCAAAGATGAATAAATAAAAACTAAAAAATAAAATGCGGTTTTTACCCTTTTCTTGAGGTTACCAATCACATTATTTACATTAATTCTCACATTGTAATACATTCAACAAAATAGCTTTTCATGCAGTAAAAAACTCCCGTACGGATCCCAACACTCGTTCTGCTACTTCAGGCCCAAACAGCCTCGGCAGGCTCGAGCCCAGATCAATCTCAATAGTCCTGCTCTTAACCAACCCATCTCTCTTTTCCAAATAACCTCTCTCCGTCTCTCCCACCTCTCTCTCGCCACAAGCACATTCATCCAACCAGATTTCCAGCACTTCCTTTGCAATGGGATCTATATGACCTTTTATGACCTCCTCCATGCGTCCCTGTCCGCTGGCCTCCGTCTCAATACGAACCGTAATGGCCGTCGGAGACACTAGGGAACGTATGTAGAGGGATGAAGAGACATAGGGTCGAACCTCAGGGATTTTCTCAAGTGTTTGCCGATGTTTGTCCAGCTGGGTGTCTTCGTAGAATGTGCGGAGGTAGTCTGGGGAGAGAACAAGGTCCTTCCGAGGGGGCAAGTCGAGAATGAGAATTAAGGATGTTGGGCTGCTCTGAATGAGTTCAAAAAGGAAATTTGGTGCGTCGGTGGAAGGATTTAGATAGGCTGACAGGCTTGTTATGTTCAGTGCTCCTCCCGTTGGTAGCTCACAGTGTATCCAGCTACCCAATATAAAATCAATCTGATACACATCTAAATGTTTAGACCAAAAAAGCAAATTAAACCAATTAAATTAGCAGTCGAGGGAAATCACCTGGGAGGGCTTGTGGCCAGATCTGATGTGAAGTGTAGCAGACCCGGTCCCACTCTGGTTCTGGTAGTACTGTACATCCGGCGGTAGAGTACAAGGAAGGAGCTGCGAGTCAAGGCGGTTCTCCACCGTTGATACGAGATCAACCATCAGGTTTCTGTGTGGGGCCGAGACATACGGGAACGCCTTGAACTTTGTTCTCCCCTCGTTGTTGTGCGGGTCCATTTGAACAGACGACGAGGAAGAGCAGGAGATCTGAGACTTCAATGGCCTTGATGATGAAGAAAAAGCAGGAAGTGGAGAAGAACAGTGTGGCGGGTGTAGCAAGTGGTGGACGATGACAGCCATTCGTTCCTCTCATTCAGATACCGGATATATAGAGTATAAACTAGGATAACTATAAATATTTTTGAATATTTTTATTTCTTTGTTTTATAAGTTTTTACGAGGCCCATCATTACTATGAGAAAGGCTTGGTCCTGTGAAAAAAATTAAGAGTTTAGCTTATATTAGGATTAGCTTTAAAATCTTGTTTTTATAGTTAGCCTTAAAAATTTATTTGTATAGCTCCAATCAATAATTAATACATAAGAAAAAAAAACATAAAAGTACACAAAAATAACTTAGATCAAAATATATTAGATTTTAGAGTGACAAAATTTCTAAAATGGTTAACCTTTTATTTTTAGGTTTTAGTTTTGAATTTAAAAATAAATTTTGAGGCATTGAAAACGGGTTTTGAGGCTTTAGAAATGATTTTTGGGGCATTAGAAATGAGTTTTGAAGTATTAGAAAAAATTTGAGGCAGGTCACGGCCGGTGGGATTTGAGGTGTTCAAGGTCGGATGTGGCCAAAACCATGGTGGGTCTTGCCGATTATAGGTTTTTTTTTTTCTCTGATTTGTTGCGGTTGTTAACACTTTTATTTTTTTACATTCTTCTTAAATTGATGATGTGTTATGATAGTTGGATGTTATAAAATGACTAATTTACATTAGGACGTGATAATAAATTTTGAGACCAACTCATCTATGAAGATCCCTATCGAGCTCGACCGGGCCAACCCCGAAGGAACGCACAGCATTTGTTGCAGAAGACTCCGGTGATTGGAGGAGTTGTGGTGAAAGAATGTAGGAAGCTAAATTTGAGAAGATGAAACGGCGCCGTGAAGAAATGAAATGGAGGAAGGCTGAGATTATTTAATGGGAAGTCAAAGTATGATGCGGGACAGCTGACTTAGATGACTTTATTAACAGCTGGTTGGTAGGAGTTAGATCACTTAGATGGATAAAGTACAAAGGGCAAAAAAAGGGAAAGGGCTAAATTGAAAATTCTGAAATACTAGTACAACCATCTATGTCATAGCTTTCTTTATTCACTAACTTATTTCAAATTGCAACGCACACGTCAAGTCATCTCCCATTGCCTAAAAGCATTTTTAAGTTTAATATATATAATAACGAATTTCTATTTTACTTTTTTTTTTTTTTGGTTTTGTTACATAGAATTTCTATTTTACTTTAAATAAAGAGAATTCTTGGCAGGAAACGATTCGTGAAACAGGGGGTAGGTAGAAATGATACACTCTCCCGCCAGGTTTCTTCAAGACCAACTGGGATGTGGCAATCTCCAAGGCTATGAAATGCATGGGTGTATATAGGAGTGATGAAGCGATTATAACCGACAGTTATTTGTAATAATCGTAACCGCTTTCACTTTAGGTAATTATCGATTTTTTAATAACCGTAACCGCCTCCGCCTAAGCGGTTATTTTATTGTTATAATCAGTTTTTAAAAAATGGGCTTTTGAACTTTTTTTATATTTTGGGCCTTTATTTTTCATATATTTTGAGCTTATTTTGCTATATTTTTTGGGCTTATTCTGCCAAATTGGCTAAAAAAACATGTTTTTTTTGGACTTATTTCACATACATAGTCATAATGCCCAAATTCATTAAATGACTTATGTGAATGTCTAAATGAGGGACTGCGGCTTCGGGAGAATAATNTTGGATTTTTTTTTATATTTAATTAATATAAATAATTAATATATATTTTTGTATAATTATATATAAATAAAGGCGATTAGCGGTTATAACCGCTTTTTCATACTCTTAAAACTGTTAACCGCAACCACCCTTGGCGGTTAGCCTTTTTTAATAACCGCTTTACAAAACGGTTAGCAGTTAGTGATTATTAAAAAGCGGTTATAAATTATTAGCGATTGACGAGGCGGTTATAACCGTTCCGTCTGAACACCCCCTAGGCGTATGAGTGTTAATGCAGGATGACAAGGGTCACACGTGGTCGTAGCTAAGTGTAAAATCATCCATGCTATGTACGAACCCATCACGGGGAGGCCATGGCAGCCCTGCATGCGGCCAAGCTGTATGGGGATTTAGGCTTATTTGACGTAATCCTGGAAATGGATTCATTGACGGTGGTACAGGCTGTTGCTGCATCAAAACCAAGCTGACAGAAGTATGGGCAAATTGTAGATGACATTAAATTGGTTTTGGGGACCTTAGAACATGGAAAATATGCCATATCAAACGAGAAGTAAATGGAGTAGCATATGGATTGGCAAAGGAGGCCATTAGAAGTTTTATTGACAAAATCTAGATTGAGGTAACTCCTAGTTCTATTTTCGACTATGTTCTTTTAGAGCGTAATGCTCTTTCTTTGTGGAACCTTTGACTCTAGTATTATTTTTCATTAATGAACGAAGAGTATTACTCGTTATGATTTTTTTAAAATTTATATATATTTACTTGAAATAAAGAGAATATTTACTTTTTGGATTAAGACTTGCGGGTCCTTCATTATAAATGAATAGCTCAAATCGTGACAACAATGTCAAAATATAAAAAGTGAATTGCTGAAATTTTTTTAAGTATGTGTTTGGTGATCGAACCACCGAAATGGGTGGTTCGGCCATGTAAAAAGGTTGGCTTAAAAATTTGAGAATGATTCGACCACAACTAAATCTAATGAGATAAGTTGAGTCGATCACTCCAAACAACTCTCGAAATTACTTCAAGAACCCACAAAATAAGTATTGCATTGCATGAAATTTCAATTCTACTTTATCATATTGCCATCTAACATGTTGAATCTGAAGTACACAAGCATTGCAAAATCTATTGTTATAACCCATCAATACGAGATTCATTGGCAAGGAGCTGATAACATGTGAATCCTAGGCGCTGGCCAAGGAATAAGCTTGAATTGAAGGCAAGTGACAGGAAGAAAATTAAAGATCAAATCAAAGATAAATTAAAACACATAAACAAACATACTAAATAAAACAAAAATTAGACATAATGATACAAGAAAATGTAAAAAGTTATTACAATTTATGCTCACAATAAAGCTTAAGTTACACGATTATATAGCATCCAATTCTTGATTAACCTCAAGGTGCAAATTGTACACATGGTATGCACTGTAACTTTCAACAGGGGCGGATGGTGGAGACCCATTTGCCTTTGACCTCCACACCTCCACCTTCCACGACAACTACACTATGACACCTACAATATTATACAAAGAGATGGCTCCATCCTTATTATACTTGCACATAATAAAGAAAATTAATAAACCTTACGGTCGCTGTACTTAAAAGAAAGAGGGTGCACCGGACCTTATCCTATGCACCTCATTTGTCTATTTTGTTTCTAACGTGGCGTGCGCTGGTTCGTCAATTGCAAACCTTCATTTCCTTACCCTGGGCCCCACCGAACCCAATTTTCTCTTCACGCGCCCTCTTCCTACTACCTTTCAACCAAACACCGAATAGTTTCAGACTCTCCCCGTTTTCTTCAACCCCGTTCTTTTCGTCATCATCGTCGTCGCCGTGGGATCCAACCCCACTGGCCCCACAGCTTCCTTGCCGCATCATGCTATTGATCTGATCGGGCCCCACCTTCAGATACCCGGTCAGAAACGCGATCAGCTCGTCGCACTGCTGCTTCGTCCGCACCAGCTCCGAGCTCAGCATCTCGTTGTCCCTCTTCAGTCTCTCGTTCTCGTCCGATAAATCGGCTGCCAGTACCGTGGCCGTGGCCGTGGCCGTGCCCGTCGTTGTTGTCTCCACCGATCCCGGATTCTTCGAATCCGGGGACGAGGTGGAGGTGGACCCCATGTCATCGCCGGAGTTAGACGCCGACGAGGGACCACCGCCGGCGGATTTTCCGCCGGGAGAAACATTTTCCGGTGCCGATGTGACAGTTTTCCGGCGACGGATGAGGGCGAGTAGCTCCTTCTGCTCTCGCCGGAAGTTCTCGTTCGCGAACTCCCATTTGTCCGGCACGATCTTCCGAAAGCCCTAGAGAAAATGGAATAATAATAAGAAGAATTAATTAAACGAAAACTTGTTAGAATTTGTTTGTAAATTTCCTGTAACCGTCAGATTGGAAAACAGATCGATGGTCAAGGAGTGCACACGTGTTGCATGCAAATCGCGTGGCCCAAAAATCGGCACAAAGATAATTAGTCGTTCCAGAAATTTCTTGAATGACATAGACTCTTAGAGTGGGGCCTGTACTCCGAATCCGATCGTACAGTAGCAGAACCCCAATATTAATAATCATGCATAGACTGGAAAGACTTCTATAGCCCTCAACTACCCCCATATTTGTGTGCTGTAGAAGGGTAATACCATACTTTCGATTGATATCTAAACAATACCAGAAAAAAGAAGAAGAAGTTTGAAGTTTCTCTTCCAGAATTAGTAAAATACTGACTTTTAACAACGACGTTCCACCTTTCCATTATTCCACATGATATCGTGTCAAATGAAAACTATTGAAATTAACTAGAACAGATGAAAGAAAGATCGAGAGATGGAATATTCAACTTAATATAGAATATGTTTATATCAAACACAAATCATTTTTGTTTATGAACGATGATGCATGTAGCTAGAATATATATGATCGTAGACAAACAAGAAAAATGCAATAACCACGAAACAACAATAGGAAATGTGAACTTACATAGGTGTTAAGCTGCCGGACGAAGCTTGAGAAATTGTTATGCTTGAAATAGTTAGGGAGCAAGTCCCTGGCGAAGTCGGCAGTCTTCCACACCACAAAAGTGGAGCCACTTTCACTCCACGATATCACGTCGTCCGTGCTCGGATCATCCACCAACTGGTACGTCTTAGTCAAAAACGGCGCCGGAACAGACCTTTGCGCCATTTCTCCCCGATTTACCCCTCACCAACCACCCAACTGACCTCCCCCAAAAAGAAGAATGAAAAATATATCTAGAAAATTAAGGTAAATCAAAATGAAATTGGTTCAGCAACTAAAAAGCAGGAGAGCGGTCAAGAACTCCCAGCCCCAGCAGTAGAACCCAGAAAGAAAGAAGCGAGAGTGAACGCAAGGCTTGCTTCTGCGATCAGCTTCCATTGGTCAGCAAGAAAACCAGGTCTCGTGGTTGAGTTGGAAGCAATACCATAACTTCCCGTGGAAACACCGGGGATGACTCTTCTTCTCGTTAGTTCGGGGAAAGCTACAACCTTTATAAAGGAAATCGAAGGTCTCAGAAAATGATGTGGGTTCTAGAAATTTTGAGAGACACCAATAAAAGAAAAGAGAGAGGAACCCACAAATCCCATTTTTGTTTAGTCGTCTTTCGAACGTAAAAGAGAGAAGAGAGAGAAAGTGAGGAGCAGACAGAAAAACCACACGCTTTTCTAGGTCTTTATTTTCTCGAGGGAAGCTTCTGAGACGTTTCAAAAGGGCAAATAGGCAGCTTAGCAGCTTGGGTGGTGATCTGGGATCGGTGCTATTTGGACACGTGGATTTCACCGTTGCTACTTTTTTCCAAGAAAAAGAAGACGCGAAAGCTGCTTGGCGAAGAGGGTAAGGAGGCCTCTTCCTTTCCCACCTAACACCTTCCAATTTTCAATTGCTTCTTTTCATCGTTAACTTGCGTTACAGTACATTACTTAAATGTAGCCGTAGAATGAGAAATTTATTTGTCCAAAGATATTTACGAGTCAAACTAGCATATTCAATTTCTCCTATTTTTCGTTTACCATAAAGCATCCACGTCTCCGGCCTGTTCGATCATGTACAAATACATGTTGCTTCATGTCCTTTGTCTTCAAATAAATACCATGAGATAATTTTTATAAAATATATTTGTCCAAACAAATAAAATTTATCCGGTGTGTTTTGAGGATGAAGTTACTATAAATGCTCTCTAATAATCTCCTCTTACCCTTCATTTTATTTATTTCCTAAAACAAAAACACGTGATCGATTGTGCTTCTCGATCGTCTAAGTATGATCTATTTTAATTGTTGATTTCTTTTAATTTTGTAAGGATCTTCATTTGAAAAAAAAAAAAATCCTACTGCAAATTATTATTATTTTACCTTGTCAATTAAGATTTCAAATGACTGTAAAATCCAATATTGTTATTAGTAGTTATTTATAAGAAAATGCTTAGTTGATTTCATTATTTAGATAAAAGAGACCAGGATATTTGTAGATTAGGCAAATGCAAAGTGGGGTTTATGAAGTTGTTGGCGGAACCTATAGTCAATTAAGCATGATTAGTTGACAGCGTAAGAACACCCTGCTTCTGAGAGTTTGGAGAATGTAAAATTAACATTGAAGTAATGGACTTTCAGATTGGTGAGGGAGATTGAAATTTAACACCACTCTATCCCACTATAGTACATCGCGCATCAACTTCTTACTGAAGAATTAAGGTTGATAATATCTTCGTGACTAATTAATAGATTTAGAATTAGTTATTGAAATTAGCATTTAGGGATTTGTGAGAGAAATATAAATGAAAATGTTAAGACCATTTGAATTTGGAAAAAAAATAAATTAATAAAAAAGGTTTTCACTATCTTGAACAAAGAAAAAAATACTTCTAATTATGGTGTAGATAGAAAAATGAATAATCTTAGCTACTTTAGTAAGTTATTAAGGTCTCTAGATGCTTTGATAATTAGGCTTTATATTATATATCTAGGTTAGTCTTTCATTGTGTATATTGTGGTTCAATAAGAAGACAAAAAAAAAAAAATTATGTCTCACTCTTTCCTTACTGATGGGACAATTTGCGTATTTGAAATGATTGAATGATTCCCTATTTTCTTAGAGGGTTAGAAAAAATGTTCACACCTCACATGCCATACAATCAAGGAAACACACTTTTGGGTGTTCAAATTAAGCATGGAGTTATTGTTAGTTGTTTCTAATTAATTACATTAAAGCTTCATTTAATTTGGTTAATTTGACCCATCTTCCAATATTAATATGAAAATAAAAAAATAAATACAGCTTGGTAATGTAATAGTAAAAATCAGTTCTTTGATCAATACTTGAAAAACAAAAAATTAATTACTTTTCACTGTCACGCTATCTCAATTATATGATAATTCTAACTTATATTTTGTTAACCCATTTGGGTCGGTCTAGTGGGAAGGATGGTAGAATGAGGCATGGACCCACACATGTTAGGATCCCATTAACTTTCAAATAATCGAGATGTTGACACAATAGTGACAGAGAAAGAGAGGAGAGTGCCCCCTCTACAATTTGAGAAACTTGTTTGTCATTTCTTTAAAAGTATTAAAATATCTTATTTGGCCCCTAAAATTTTAAGAAAATTCCCGCGAATCCCTCATAAGAATCTTCTTAAAAATACCCTAAAAAAATAAAAAATAAAAATCCCTCAACCCTCCTCCATAAACTTGAGGAAAATATGTATATATAGATTTTTCAATTCAATCTAAAAGTTATTTTTTCAAAAAAAAAAAAAAAAAAAAATGAAACCTTGAAAAGTTTGTATATATAGAGACCAAAAGATGTCTTTTTCTAACTAAGACGCGCTTGATTCTTATTCGTCCTTCCCTCGACTTCCTCTCTATCTCATGCTTTAATTTCTGTCATCTTATCCGAACTTTTTTCAACTCGCAATTGAAAAACTTCCTTGTCTTTCTTGAAAAGTATAAAAATATCTTAATCCGCCTCTCAAAATTTTATGAAAACTACAAGTTTTCACTTAAAAAATGGGTTTGTTAAGGGTTCTCTCCATAGTTTTATTATGGCGTTCTCTCATGTTTATGTAGAACATGATTGAAGAAAAAATAAAATTGTAGTATATTTTTTTTGCCAACATATTAATTTTTATGAGTTAATATTTAAGTTATAATGCTTTAAAACTTGTTTTTGGATTCAAAACTAAAACTTAATAATGAAAAGTTAACCATTTAGGGATAGTGTCACCCAAAATGAATTTAATCATCCTAAATTTAGTGCTAATGCCTCAATTTTGGTGCTAATGCATCAAATTTGATGCTAATGCCTAAAAAAACTAGTGGTGGAGGCCATTTACAATTTTATTTTTTTATTAAATCATGTTTTACGTAAGTCTGGAAGAACCCCAAGAAAACACTATGAAAAGAACCCCTAACATTTTCCCTTTAAAAATATGACAAAATATTTGAGTTTTTCTAAAATCCAAAAATTTAAGTCTTAAATTGTTTTTATAAATCAAACGGGAAAACTTCATTTATTCCATAAATTAATTACTATGCATTTTTCAATATCTCCTTAAAATTTTAAAATTTGATGATTTTTTTTTTAAAAAAAAAAAATTATTATTAGGACACGTGGCTTGTTTAGATTGAGCTGATGATTGCGATCCTTTAGTTTTTTTTTTTTACGAAGGTACTAATTCCGTAAAATAAAAAGTATTTTTCTTCATCATTCCTTAATTCAACTCCTTTCTCTCATGCTTTTTGTCTTATTCAAAATTTTCAAAATTGTCTTTCCAAATCTCTTCCCTTCTTTGAGACACGTGTTCGTGGTTCTTAAAACAGGACATGTGTAGGGGTTTGTTAAGGATTCTTTTTATAGTGTTTTCTTGACGTTCTCACAGTCTTACATAGAACATGATTTAAGAAAAAATAAAATTATAGTACCATTTTTTTTGTAACAGATTAATTTTCATGAGTTAATAGTTAGGTTCTAATACTTTAAAACTTATTTTTTGATTCAAAACTAAAATCTAAGGGTAGAAGGTTAAACCTTTAGGGATGATATCACACAAAATGAATTTGATTATCCTAAATTTGATGTTAATGCCTCAATTTTAGTACTAATGCCTCACAAATTTGGTGTTAATATCTCAAATTTGGTGCTAATGCCTAAAAAAATCGATGGTGGAGGCCACTAAAATTTTATTTTTTCTTAAATCATGTTTTACATAAGACTGAGAGAACGCCAGGAGAACCTACCGGGAGAACCCCTAGCATTTTCCTTTATATTTTATCCCACTGTATAAAGTTAAATCTGTCCGCCTGCCTAGGTTATTTGTTTTTCGACTGGATTATATTTTTTTGCATCTCATCTTATAAATTAATTATTAGGTTTATAAACTTCACATAAATTAATAGTTAGAGTCTATAAATCTAATTAAGAAATATAAACAAATATTTAGCGCCAATCATTTTCTTGTTTCTCACCACCACCACGGTGAGCTTAATTGGGGCGTTAAAAATCCTCGCAACACCATCGTTCGGCCATCTCAGGCAACACGGCTTTCGTTTTCTTAATTGGACCTAAAAATATCTTTATTGGTGGCGTGAAGTGAACGAAAGTCTCCTATCTTTATTCGTGCCGGCACAGATCTTGGAATTTAATCACCCATCTTGGACTTTTCATCTTTCTCTTCGCTCATAATTTATTTATTTTTGGTTATTTGTCAAATTCTGACTGCGACGGGAATGTGCTTTATGCGTTAGATGTTTCTCAGATTTTAGACTGCGATTTGTTCTACGATTTTATGCCAACACAATTTTTTAAATATGTGATGTGTTTAAAAAAATTATATTGTTAAAACATTGATTTATTTTTTTTTTTTACATCAACTTAAATTTCCAGAACAATGAATGATTTAATATTGATGGGAAAAAAAGGGTTATAAAAGAGAATCTTTGTTATTCTTAACGGAAAAATAGATGGACTCTTCAACAAAGACCCAAAACGAATACCAAGTGTAAAAATAAGAACAAACAGTAAAAAATTGGGGGCAAACAAGCTAGTGTTCATATTCTCTCAAATTGGCGGCATAGAGGGGTAACAGAAGTAAAAAAGGAACAGATTAAAGCAACAATCGCCAGAAAGAGGTTGAATAGAGAAATATATCACTGCCAAAGTCTGGTGCAGGGATAATAAAAAAGAGAGGAAATCCAGTTACAAAAGTTCTAAAGAGTGAATCTGGCTTATATGTTGTAGTTTACTTGGGTGTTGTAGTTAAACTACAACATACATGTTGTTATAAATTTAATGATGATTTTATTAAAGTAATTTGAGGATTCTTGAAGGGTGGGGATCTATTATAAGAAATACGTCTCAAGTAGTAGCTCAATCGGCTGTGAACTATGCTTTATGAAGCGGAGGTCACAAGTTCGAATCCCCCCACCCCCTACCCTTGTGTGGACATGTCAAAAAAAAAAAAAATACTAATAAATAGATGAAATGGTAGATGAAAGAGAAAATTAATATTTATTATGACACATTTGAGCCATTCAATTACTTTTATAAAAATTTTACCATCCAATTTTTTAACATCTTATATGTTATAATTTACAGCATATATGTCAATCCCTAAATAGTAGACTGCTGGATATGTTTTAAACGACACTGAATTTCTGTTGTTCAAAGGCTGAAAATGGGGTTAGCTAGCTAGAGGACCATGACTAATTGACTATGAGAAGCCCAGGACGGGGCAACCTACACGGTCGCAGATAATTTAATGTGAAAAGAACGGCGCCGTAATAAGGTTGCCATCCCGTAACTTTATTTTGTCAATGTTTGGAATGGAAGATAAGAAGAGAAGAAGCGTGTGTTGACGGTTTCCAATAAATTGAAAATTCAACTTTTATAATTAAGGAAATTAAATATCAAATTATTTAATATTCAACCCAAATAAATTGTAAGTGCACGCTACGGTCATTGTTTGGCTGCGTAAAACGCATGGAGCTTGCATGTGAAACACGAGACCATAAGATTTTATTTTTTTTATTTTTTTTTCTTTTCTTCTATTAACGCATTTAATTATTATACTGCAAATATGGGAATACTGAATATTATTTTAGAGGAAATAGTGCATGCATTTCAGAAGAAAGTATAATCTTAGAGCAAGTATAGTAATTTAATTGACGGTTCAAAAACAACATTACATAGCTTACGATTATGACGAGTGATACATATTATTTGGCGAAGGCGACTTTCCAACAATCTTCCAAATTAATATAAATGAAAGAATACACTCTTTTAATTCATGACATTATGATAACTTCAGAGAGTTGTAAATATTCGATGATATGATATTAATTAAAGTCTTTTTATAAAAAAACACATTTATTATTGTTGTTATTAGCTGTATGACATTTAACCAATTTGACTCACGCTAATATACTTGACTAGGAAATGAATCATCTCTATTTTAATTTTCTCAATTTAATGCATTATAACGTTTTTTTAGTCCTATGTAAAACATAATTTAAGAAAAAATAAATTATAGTTGCCCCACTACTGATTTTTTTGCCAACAGATTAATTTTTATGAGTTAATATATAGGTTATAATGCTGTAAAACTTGTTTTTTTATTCAAAACTAAAACGTAGGGGTAGAAGGTTAACCCTTTAGGGATAGTATCATAAAAAATGGATTTGATCATCCTAAATTTAGTGCTAATGCCTCAATTTTGGATTTAATACTTCAAATTTGCTACTAATACCTAAAAAAATCGGCGATGGGGGCCACTAAAATTTTATTTTTTCTTAAATCATTTTACATGTAAGACTATGAGAACGCTAGGAAAACACTATGGGGGAGAACCCCTAACATTTTCCTTAACTTTTGAGCAACGCTATCATTAAATTAATAACAACAATAATGTCTTAAATTAATTAAGGGAAAAATATAAAAAAAAAAACCCCAAACTATCAGTCATTTACAATTTAGCCTCCTAAAGTTCAAAAAATAATAAAGTAGCCCCTCAAACTACCAAAATGCAACAAAAAAGCCACTTATTTTTTTATATTCCTATAATACCCCTATTCTTTTAACAAATAAAATATTAAACTAATTGTAAAAAAAAACCCCAAAAAAACAAATAATGGGCGTATATTTATTTATTCCAAAAAATATATATATATTTTTTGTATTTACTAGCCTTTTTTTTTTTTTGTATTTTTTTAAAAATTGTTTAGTTTTTTTTACAATTATTTTATTTGTTAAAAGAATATGGGTATTATAGGAATATAAAAAATAAGTGATATTTTTGTTATATTTTAGTAGTTTGGGAGCTACTTTATTAATTTTTAAACATTAAGAAACTAAATTGTAAACGACTAATAATAATTTTGAGGACTTTTTTATATTTTTCCCATTAATTAATTACTCCAACAAGCGAGAGTGCAAACGTACGTACAAAACTCGCATTGGTGAAACACAGTTTGATCAAATTGGTGGAAGTCAAAAAGTCAACGTCCAAAAAGGGAATTGAAGGTTAATGGAAGTCATGCTCGGCTTCTGAATGCTCTCTCGCACGGTAAGTCGTTTCAGTTTGTCAGATTATATATGTTCAACGAACCTCCATTAATTTGGTAATGCTTCTTAATTTAGATGGTGTGTTTTTTGTTTTTAAAAAGTTTTTTTTTTTATGTGATATACAATTTTAAATATTTTGTTTTTGGATAATAAAAAATACCACTAATTTTGTTATTCATATTACTAATAATTCAAGTAATAAACTTACACGAACAAGTATCAGGCATTTCGCCTATCTAATTTAACAGATGGATTCATAAGACAATTCGAACACCAAATTACTAAAGATTTGGGTCCTCTGTGTTTTGAAGTGTTTATTAATTATTGATAATTTTGTTTGGAAAAAAAAAAAAAAAAAAAAAGAAGGAAGAAGAAAACAAAGATTGTAACATGATGTTTTATTGAAAAACGACCACCACAAAGTGAAAAAATGGGGTTTGGGGTTCATTCCTCTAGCTGCTCTGGAATTCCTGCAAAGCCAACAAAAAGATTAGGTGATACGTTGAAGAATTACAATTATATTTCATGCTGAAGATATAAAAAATTTAATATATATATATATACACAGAGAGAGAGAGAGAGAGAGAGAGAGAGAGGAGACCAAGTCTTCCGCATTATCATCACGATTGCATATAATTTATCTTAAACCTCAATATATATATTTTGATTGAACAAAAGAAAGTCCAGAAAGGATGCCAACTTGCCAAGATTCCAATATATAAATGCCAAGAGTGGGGAGGATTGATTTTCACAAAGTCAAATTATCACTTATTTAAAAAATTAAGCAAGTAGAAATATATAAATTTAATTAATATTATAACGCCCTTCATAGAATGTGTGAAATAAGGAAGGTAAATTCTGAAATTAGAAGTCATATTAAATTACTGTTTATCTTAAAAACTTAAATTAATAAAAAAAATTATTTAATTAATACTTTAACACACAACCACAATACAATGAGTGGCATGAGACCCATAAGAATGAATGTTGAAGATCGATGGAAGCACACAAAAAAAAAAAAGAAAAAAAAAAAAGAAGAAGTTATTTTTTGAAAGTGTTTTAATTTATTGTTGCCAAGACCACAACCTATGGTTGTAAAATGTAGAAACAAAAGCTTTCTGGGCCCAACCAAATGCAGTTGACTCGAATGATTTGAATGCAACATACTGTATGGTTGTAAAATGTGGGGTCCAATCGTAGGCCCATCTATTGGCCTATATGATTACAGGTAGTTGCCTAAGCCATTGGGGTACTGGCTAGTCACTTGGCCCACAAAATGGCCAATGCAGGTTGGAAATCTTTGTTCTATGGCCCATTTATACCTGGCACCGCTAAGAGTCCGTTCGGCAAATTTCACTCGGTTTTAAACCAAATCACAGAAAACATATCATTTAAGTGGGTGTGATTTTTTTTAAAAGGCTAAAACAGGACTTATCATACGCTTAATTGCGATTTTGAAATTTATTTTTGTGTCAACTTTATTTTGAAATTGCTATATTTCACATCGTATCTTGAGATTCTTGGTGTTGATCATTAAGATGAGAGAAAATAAAATAAAGGCCCTGACCAAGAAAAACAAAACTATAATGTCTTCGGGGTCCATGTTGTAATTACTACTAGAAGAAAAAAGTCTCCTCATGAAGCTTCGCAACCACATGCAAGTAACAGTGGCAAGTGTCCCTTAATTAGTGAGCATAAAGTTTGAAATGTAATTCATAGTGGTCTCTAGTAATGATAAGGATCAGGTTTAGTGCTGCACCCGATCGTGCCGGTGGATGCCAATTAATATATATGAGTTGCACACTTCATCCTCATCCACCTAGTGCTTTTTTAACATCATAATAATAATAATAATAATAAAAACATTTTTTTTAGTTTTACATATCAGTCGTGACACATTACTAGAGATTGTGACTCATATTATAAATGAGAAAATAACATTAGCTTTTAGAAAAACAAAAACAAACAAACAAAAAAATGTGACGACATATATATTTTTAGAGATGGTGTGGAGTGTGCCCATGAAGCCATTGTAAGTTAATTTAAATGTCGAATAATAGGTTGAGGATGCTGGGCAGGTCATATTGGAATTTCAATGTACTAGTATTAGGATTTAATTGATAGGTTGAGGGTGCTGGGCAGATCATATTGGAATTTCAATGTACTAGTATTAGGATTTAATGGTTGACAAAATGTATATCTCATAACTATTTCCTTTGTTGACATAGTAAAAAATTATCTGTTCACTCTTATGGACCCTAATGTATGTTGAAATTCTTCTTTATTTTCTTACTCTTTTTTTTTTTCACGGTAAATATTATATATATATTTTTAAGGGTTAAATATCTAATTACCCCATAGGGTTTTACATATATATATTTTCCTTAGGGTTTAATTTTTATCATAGGAGGTCTTTGTGGTTTTGATAAAGGACTAAACTGGTCATTTCGTCCGTTGACCGTTAGTTAACTTAACGGAATGACACGTGGACCAATTAAATCTTGCCACTTGTCATGTAATTTATTTTTAAAAAAAATATTTTTTCAAAAAAAAAAAAAAAAATTGGGGGTGGCCGGGCCATCCCATGGAGCCAAGATTGAGCCAAGGGGGTGGTTTTGACCATCCCCAAGACCCACTGGGAGCAATTCAAGTAACTTTCTGTCTTTGATAACATTCACATATCATTGGATGGATCTAGCGGCACAGACCCTCCTCGGCTGTAGTTGAGGTTTTAAATGGGTTAGAGTTTGCAGTTTGGTTCCAGATCTTAGATGCCATGCATTCCGATCCTGAGCTTCTCAAGATAATAAGGAAAGAACAAATCCAGAGAAGCACAAATGTCTAGATTGCCTATGGCCGGCCATGGGGAGCCAAAACCATCCACTAATTTTATTTATTTTTTCTTTTTTTTAAAAAAAAAATATATATATATACTTTTTAAAATAAAAATAAAAAATAAATTACATGACACGTGGCATGATTTAATTGATCAACGTATCATTCCGTTAAGTCAACTAACGGTCAATGGACGGAAGAATCAATTTGGTCATTTATCAAAACCACAAGGACATCCTATGATAAAAATCAAACCATAAAAGGTAAAAAAAAAAAATGAAACCTTAAGGGGTAATTAGGTATTTAACCCATTTTTTAAAGCGAATATGAATAAGCAATGGTAGAAGAAAGATTTTTGTCTTCTTGAAAGTGATGTGTCTTTTTTTTTTTTTTTTTTTGACATATCCATACAAGGGGGGAAAATAAGATTCAAACTAGTGACATCTGCTTCATTAAGCGTGTCTTTTAAAATTACTGTTAAATCTAAATTTATATGACATTTAAAGAGAATGCATTTAGTCATTTACACACAATATGCTAAAAGGAACATGCATCCACATCAAAATGATTATTGTTCAACCAAAAAAAAAAGAAAAGATTATTGGTAATTGTCAAATTCATCAACATATATAAATTTTCCTAGAAGATCGATCAATACATATAATTAATTTGCCGGCATCATTGAATGTAATGATGGACACTCAAATGACTTTCCTTTTCACGAAAGAAAATAGGTTCTGTTCTCCCTTGAAAGGAAACTAACTAGTAGTATCCATTAAGAAAAGCGATTCTTATTCCAGACCAGAAAAACCTATGCCACCACGCTTATATGACAGAGAGATAGAGAGAGAGAATGTCGTCGTATTTACATAACCTTAACTTTCCCAAAGCAACCAAAAACTACAGAACCTGGCCGACCTATTCAATCTGCAGACACAAAATATCTTTTTTTTTTTTTTTTTCTTGATGACCTTCCTAATCTAAATATCAAGATCGTACGTTTCAGACGTGAAAAATCTACCTAGACCAAGTAAAAGAGAAGACAGGAGGACGTTAACAACACCGGCCAACAAATATTATAACCAATTAAAGTACCAAAAGCCAAAAAAATAAAGGAAGAAAGAAGAAAGAAAAAAAGAAAAAGTCAATCCAGTACAAGTTGGTTTTCATTTAATGGGGTTTCGTTCAGATTACTTTAATTAATCTCACTGATAATAACAAAACCAAGCAAAGTCGGTAGGAGGAATCATGTGCTAGGCTGGTGATCGACATTGATGATGATGTATGTTGTTTCGTTAACTTGGATTTGGTTCGCACTTAATTAATCCTGCTCCCTATATCATCATCAGCCTGAACATTGCCGTACCGTACAAGCAACCACCTGAGCCCACTGCTTCAACCTTGTCTTCACCGTCTGTGGATTATCTCCTTCACCAGTTTCCAATTTCCCCGGCAAACATGTACACACAAGATTTCAGTTTCATACATATAAATATCTCCAACTATTAACTAAATATATATATCAGAACATAAATCTAAATCACTAATTACATGTCATAAAATTTTGGAGTTTTCTGATGAAAATTCAAACCACATGCAGAGCGGAAACAATGAATTAATCTATTATAATTAAGTTCAAGCATTCATATTTTTAAAGCCACCAAAATAATAATAATAATAATAATAATATATTTACCTGGTGAGAATATATTGGTGTGGGGGCTGCCGAGGGGAGACGGAGCACTGTCGTCGCACTCGGACGGCGTTGAGGAAGGCGGCGTGGTGGTGGTTGGCTTTGAAACGGTGTCGTTGTACTGCTTGTTGACGGCGTAGTACAAGCCGAGAGCAGGGAGAGTATCAGACAAGCGCTGATCCAGTTCGGGCGACGACGAGTCGTCGAAGCCGAAACCCAGCTCGATGCAGGCCTTGAGCTCGTCGAGGTCCTCGTCCGTCACGCTCTTGCTCCGGCGGTTCTTGCTGTTGCCCTTGCGCCGAAGCCACGCCTCATCGCGGTACGCGTCTGGAGACCACGAGTGCTGCTTGTAAAGCGAAGATATCAGCCGCGGCTGCGGAAGCGCCTCCGATGGCTCTGACGGTAGCCATGGTCGTGACGGCGGTGGCTCGGTGTCAGACATGGGATCGGAGACCTCGAGCACAGCCCCTAGGGTGGGGATGTGCGGAGGCCGGACGACCTCACGCGCTGGGTCTGAGAGCGCTATAGCTTTTGTTTGTTTCTCGGTGAAATGGTCTGCGTTAAATGGGAGGAGATGAATTATTAAGAGGAAGGTGGTGGTGGGTCAATGGGGGAAGGACCTACGTACCGTGGTTAGTCCGCGTCATCATGACCAGTTCTTTGGCTTTTCCTTAAGAGTTTTCTTTAAGTTGTTTTCCTAGAAAGTTAATGTTTGCTTGTAGAGAAAATTTTGAGGGTATAAAAATGATTATACATTTAATTCGATAGACCCTTTTCAATTTTAAATACGGTTGTATCCAATCCTGTATCTCCACTAACGTACCTGTATTGGTTTAGGATGGAGATGTGTTGTAATGACTAGTTCTCACACTAAATTAATTCCATAAATAATTAAAATTAACGACTTTTAGGTCATGGGTGACTTTAATTGAATGGCCAGCTTTTGATATTTATTTATTGCTCCACAAAATAATAATAATAATCATCATTTTTTCCCTCCGTTTGTTAATTACAAAGAAAGTTGTTATTTGTTAAGATCGATATATAAAAATTGGGGTAGAAATTAACATCAAGTTGGTGACCAACGTGCATATATGATTATGGGTGCTTGTCTTGCGAAACAGAAGCCGTAGTTGGAGCGACAGAGTAACAACCAGTTCAACTACCAATCTATAATCTCTCTCCTGCGGCCCTGCCTCCTGCTAAACGACTCTTTGGATCGAAGAGGAGAGAGTTTGGAGAATAATATCTAATTGAGTCAGGGAAATTTAGATTAAATATCTTTCAATATATATTCTCATCTGTTTCCTAAATCCTAAGATATTAGTTAATATATTATTATGGAGTTGTTTTTATTCTCACTTCAGAATCTCCGAGCTCAGTAAATCTCATAACAACAATTTTACACCAATTAATTATTAACTTCCCTTTAAAGAGAAGATAATTAAATATTAATGGGGGATCAAATTAAAAGAAGCCCAGATCAATTTGGAATTAATTAATTAAGCATATGCCGTGTTGATGCTGAGATCGATCCATTTACAAAACAATAATATTAATGAGCGATGGCGTCACTACTTCTCTTAATCATCTACTTATAAAATCCAACATCGCCATTGCCAATAAATAAGCAAAAGCAAGCCTCTCTATCGGAATTTCAGGTAAGCGACGACGACGACTGTTTTTATTTTATTTCAAATTTGATTGATGCGTGATTGCCGCGCTATTTCTTTATTTTTCAAGGGAAAGACATCATTGGGGACCAGGTCTTTTTCCCTTTTATTCTCTTTTTTTTTTTTCTTTTTTTTAAGCTCCGTTTATTTCGACATAAAATAGTTTCCATAAAATGATTTATACATTTTACGGTATTTACTTCGACGTAAAATAGTGGTCAAAGGAAAATATTTTTCGTTTGACCGAAAATTCTTCTTTAATTTTCAGAAAATAGTTTAAAAACCGTAAACCATTTTCCGATTTTGAGCATCTTATTCTCAAATTGACGTACCTTGTCAAGGCACGCCTAGGACCTTGCCAGAACTTGACTGGGACTTGCCCGGGACCCAACTTGGGACTTTAAAGAGACCTGCTTGGGACTTTACCGGGACTCGTTTGGGACCCACCCAGAACTTGACCTGGACCTGCCCGAGATTTTATCGGGACCCACCTGAAACCTACTCTGGACTTGATCGGGACCCGCCCGGGACTTACTCGGGACTTGATGAGGACCTGCCCGAAACCTGATCTGGACTTTACTAGGACCCGCCAAGGACTTGACCGAGACCTGCCCGAGACTCACTTGGGACCCGACCAAGACCTACCCCGGACTTGCTTGGGACTTTACCTGGACCCGACCGGCACTTGACTGGGACTAGATTGAGACCCGCCCGAGACATACTCGGGACTTTACCAGGACCCACCCATAACTTGACCGGGACTTGCTCAGGACCCGCTAGGCACTTGACCGAGACCCGCCCAGAACTTGACCCGGACTTGCCCAGGACCCGCCAGGCACTTGACCGGGACCTACCCGAGACTTCACTGGGACCCACCCAGAACTTGACAGGGACCTGATCGAGACCTGCCTAGGACTTGATCGGGACCTGCCGGGGATTTAATTGGGACCCGCTCGAGACTTCATCAGGACCTGCCCAGGACTTGTCCGGGACCTGCCCAGGACTTGACCGGGACCCGCTCAGGACTTCACCGGGACCTGCCCAGGACTCGCCCTAGACTTGACCGGGACTCGTCCGGGACTTGCCTGAGATTTCACCAGGACCTGCCCGGGACTTGATCGGGACCTGCCTGGAACCCGCTCGAGACTTGATCGGGAATTGCCCTGGACTTGTCCATGACTCGCTCAAGACTAGACCGGGACCCGATCAGAACCTGCTTGGGACCGCCCGAGAGTCCCAGGCAGGTCCCAATCAAGTCGTGGGCAGTACCGAGCAAGTCCTGATCGAGTCTCAGGCAAGTCCTGGGCAGGTCCTAGGCAAGTCGCGGTCAAGTCCCGGGCAGGTCCCGGTCAAGTAACGGGTGGGTCCCGAGCAGGTCCCGGTCAAGTCCTAGGCAAGTCTCGGTCGGGTCCTGGGCAGGTATTAGTCAAGTCCCAGGCAAGTCTTGGTCGAGTCCTGGGTAGGTCCCGGCAAGGTCTTGGACCCGGGCAGGTCCCGGGCAAGTCCCGGTCGGGTCTCGAGTAGGCCCCGGACAAGTCCCGATCAAGTCGCGGTCAAGTCCTAGGCGGGTCCAGGTCAAGTCCAGGGCGGGTCCCAGTCGGGTCCCGGGTAGGTCCCGGTCAAGTCTCAGGCATGTCTTGGACGGGTCCCGATAAAGCCCCGGTCAAGTCCCGAGTAGGTCCCAAGCAATTGCTGGTCAAGTCCTGTTAAAGTTCTGAGTAGGTCTTGGTCAAGTCCCGGCGGGTCCGGTCAAGTCCCGCGACCTACTTGTAAATTTAGAGTTTAATATGATTTAATGAATATATATAAATTTTGTGATTTTCCGTACACGCGGTAAACACCGTAAAATGTTTTCGATAGAAAATATTTTCAGTGAAAATGACTTATCTAAAAATATTTTTTGACAAAAACTATTTTACGTCGAAGTAAACGGAGCCTTAATGTCAATTTGGTTTCCATCAAACTTTTTAATGTCAACAAATTTTTTTTTTTAAAAAAAAGTAAAAACCTTAAAAGAAACAGTAGTTGGTGTTTTCATTCATGATTTAAAAAAGGCCCGTAAACAAGTTAGGTATTTTCAAGGGCTGTACAATGCAGTAACAAACGGATAAAAGGATTCAATGAAGAGCCCAAAGAGGTAAAGGCAACAATCAATATTGTGAGATTAAAAAGTATTCTTTTTAGTACGTAAAAAGTTGTGCCAAACAAAATAGAAGTGCTACACATCTTACTCTCATTTTAAAAACCAATCAATGAATCTACCTTCATTTAAGTAGGCATAACAAATCCAATTGTTGATTTAAAAAGAAACTATGGATAATGAGCCTTCATTTAAGTGAGTATTACAAATCTAATTGTTGGTTTAAAAAGTTTTATGGATAATGATAAGATAAGAACACGAGTAAATGCTCTAGCAATTCTCCTTTATTTCTTTATTTTTTTATAGTTAGTTGGTGAGTATTTTAACTACTTTGTATTCGCTGTATTTTAACTACTTGTATATGTCAATAATACAAGTAGTTAAAATATTGGCTGACATATATGTCAACATACTTGTATGTACAGTTGTCACCTTTGCAATAATTTTGAAGTGATTTAATGGGGATTCTTTATAAGATAATGCCATAGGTTTTAAAAAATAAAAAATAAAAAGAAAAGAAAAGAAAAGAGAGTCATCAGGTGAGAAATTGCTTTACTGTTAGAAAATCAAATTAATCATTTTTTATAAACATAAGTTTTTTTTTTTTTTAAAAAAAAATGAGTGACTATTTAACATTAAATCAGAGTTTAAATCGTTTCTTTATAATTTAATTTTAATTAAATATTTAACTCTTATTTATTAAAAAAAAAATTAATTAATTTCAAACACTATTGATATGGGTTATATACCGATTAGTCGATTACTCTCATAATCTCATTTATTGACTTGTTTTTTTGTTTATAATCTTTGACCTTGACTTCATATCTTCTATTTCTTAAGAAGCACATATTTGAGAAAAGAAAATGCTAGGGGTTCTCTCCGTAATGTTCTCCTAACGTTCTCCCAATTTTACGTAGAACATAATTTAAGAAAAAATAAAATTGTAATACTATTTTTTTGCTAACAGATTAATTTTTATGAGTTAATAGTTATGTTCTAATGCTTTAAAACTTGTTTTTGGATTCAAAACTAAAACCTAATGGTGGAAAGTTAACCCTTTAGGGATGGTATCACCCAAAATAGATTTGATCATCATAAATTTGGTACTAATGCCTCAATTTTGATGCTAATGCCTCACAAATTTGATACTAATGCCTCAATATTTGTGCTAATGCCTTAAAAAACCGGTGGTGGAGACCATTACAATTTTATTTTTTCTTTAATTATGTTTTAAGTAAGACTGAGAGAACACCAGGAGAACCTACGGGAAGAACCCTAGCATTTCCCTTTAAGGAAAGAAATATTAAAAAAAAAAAAAAACATTTAAGTGACGTACGACAAATTTGTAAACTGCCTTGGGGTATATTTATGTCCTTTAATTTTATGGCCACGACTTGGGCCCCCAATTGTTAAAGGCCACAAAAGATGGACCAAACCCAATTCAGTCATGTAGTGATGTACGAATTACGATGGAAGTAAACTAGCTGGTAGCCATTTATTTCTCTTTCTCACTCAGGAAAGGGCGCTAGGGTTTCGTACCTCTCAGCTCAGCTAACAATCCAATCGAATCCAATCGATCAGAGAAAGAGAGAAGATGTGGCACGAGGCGAGAAGGTCGGAGAAGAAGGTTCACGACATGATGGACGCGGCTCGAAAGCGAGCTCAGAGACGAGCCGTGTTCTTGGCCAAGCGGCGCGGCGATCCTCAGCAGTCGATCCAGGCCATCGGCGCTCGCTGCCGCGTGTACCGCGACGACGCCCTCTACCAAGCCACTCAGGATCAGCAAGGCCTGTAAGATTCGTATAATCAATTTTGGTGTAATTTCTAACCGGCAACTTGACTCTTCAAAATCCAATTGATGTGTGTTTGTTATGGCAATAATTCGATTTTTTATCTGAGGGTTTAGATTCTAAGACCAATCAGAAGGCACATATTTAATTATTCGGATTTATAACCATTGAGATTTTTGTCTCAACTGCTCAAAAAAGCGCAAACCTTATGTGGATTTAATGTAAATTTTCTATTTGACATAATCATCAGCTTAGAATAATGCTGCATGTTTTGTTTTGTTAATTGTCATTTAGTTCCATCTAACTCTAATTTAATTTGTGCATTCTTTATCAGGATACCGTGGAATGGTAAACAGGATATTTTGATTGATAGGTACGTTGTTGTTTTTTTTTTTTTTGAAAGGGTTGTAACTTGGATGCAAAATGTATTCAATTCTATTCCAATTTTCTGACCAGCTGCTTAAGATTAGGGGACGATTTTCTTTGTCTAAGCAGATTTGATGGCCGAGCCCTTCTCGATTTCATTCGGGATCCTGGGTTGCGGAATTTTCGGGTCCCGGAGAAGTCAGAAGAAGAAGAAGAAGTAGAAGAGTTTGTTAGTTTTGAGCGTTATCGGGATTTAATTAAGCATCGACGTAGAGGATGTCGGTACTTTTCTTTAATTTTTTGGATAGTGTCTTAAATTCTTGAACATTATAAATGTACTTTTCTCTTTATCCTTCTCTTATTCATGACAAAGCAATACAAGACAAAAGTTATCCACCTTTGGAGCCAAACATTTGGTTAGGGGGTTAGTTTGAACTTAGTTTTACAAGCTAAACTTTGTACATTAACAGTTACTGATGAGGAGGGTTTGCAACATGTAAACCAAGAGATGGAAGCGAAGGCTGTTGCTCCATTTATATCAGACAGGTTTGTTTCTACTCTCCCCCCCTCTCTTCCATTGGTTCTTAGTTACTTCTTTCTTTCTATATTTAGTAACTAAAGTGATATCAGGGTTGACACTACGGAATAAATTGTGAGATCCGTGTGCGACAAATGTTTTAGTCCTGAACATTGATTGTGTAGAATAGGTTTCTAGCTAATTCTTGTGGTATTTAAATAGTTTGATGCTAAATATGTGTTATGTCTTGTGATTGTGTAGACATATGTAAACATGTTAACAACATTAAAGTTGTCTTTGCGTTCAAGTTTTTGAGGACTTTTTGAAACTGAGTTTTGCTAAGGACTAATTTCTTGGGAGGTATTTCTTAGATGTTGTCTTTTGGATTTGTCTTTTTCCCTTCTGGGTGGTCAGGCCACCTGAATCATTTAGGATGAAATAACTTGGATACTTTTGTAGAAGCTTAAAGAATGTAGCAATAGCTTGATTTTCTCCTCCTTAAACATCCTAGACATTTTTTGTTTTTGTTTTTGTTTTTTTTGGTTTTTTGGTTTTTTTGTTTTTAATGTCTAGCATGGGTTTCTAGGCAGAGATTTGGAGTTGCTTCAATGGTGTTCATTGTGGGAGGACAACATTTTAAAGACTTTCTTTTTAATGAAAAAGAACTTGATGATGTGAGTTGTCACAAGATTCATGGTCTAGTTGTTTTTGTTTCTTTCTTAAGACTAGTCTCACATAATCTAGTTTGTATGACTGTTTTCAGTGTGTCAAACTGTTTTTTATTCCTAGTGTTATGATCAGGATTGTGGTTGGGTTAGCTTTGCAAGATATACTGAAATTGCATAATTGTTTTTTGTTTACTTGTATATACATGCACGCGATAGTGTGTATTTGTGTGTCTATATATATATATGTATAAATTTGGGAGGTGGGGGTTGTAGATTACATATATTTACCATCCCTTCTGTTTTGCATGCATTTCTTGTAGATTTCAGCCACAGCCTCCTGCAAGCAAAGGTTCTTATTCACAGGTGGGCTTTTCCTATGAAGGGGATGTTAAAGAGGAAGCCCATCTTTCTGATGCTGATGATAATGATGATGACGGCGATGACGACGAAGATGAGGATTTCAACAGTGATGATAGCAATGATGAAGAGATGGATGTTATAGCAAAAGAGTTTGGTGTAAAAAGGTATGGATGGCTTGTTTACATGGATAAAAAGGCGAAGGAGGAAGAGAAAAGGCAAAAGGAAGTTATCAAAGGCGATCCTGCAATTGTAAGTTTGTCACAATGGCTGGTTGAAGGAATCGTTTGTTTTATTATGTTCAACAATACATGCATTTATAGTCCTGGATCTAAAATTCTAATATATATTTGTAGAGGAAGCTGAGTCGTAAGGAAAGAAGGAAGGTTTCTCAAATAGAAAGGGAGAGAGAAAGAGAAGCTGCGCGGGTAACTGGAGCCAGAGTGCTCCATCATGATCCGTACAGGTAGAAGAAGACGTCCCCCCTGCATTTTGACAACTAATGATGTCAAATTTCACTTCCATTTCCAAATGTTTGAAATTATAATGCTGTTATGCTTATGATAGCCTTCTATCTATAAATGCAGGGAACCTAGGCGAAGCCCAACATATGAAGCTTATCCACGCTCTAGAAGGTATGTTCTTATAGGTTGTTTTGGAAGCCGGTATATCTGTGGTTTTCTTTCTTATGAAAGGAGTAGATTACATGCTTGTTGTTAATGTATCATATCTGCAGATCGAGATCAAGATCACGGTCATACTCCCCTTCATACTCAAGGCGTTATCCTCGTGGAGGGCATGGTGATGATGTTCATCGAAGCAAGCCAAGGACACCTAAAATCGAATTCATTACTGAATTTGGGGGTTCCGGTGCTGGGGATGAACCAAAGCTTGAACGATTTTCTCCACCACCATCTCCACAATCTCAGGCTGACTTGTTAAACCGGTCGGCGCACTCGACCTTTAATTCTTGCAAAGATAGATTCGACACTCTTTACTCTGCTGCAGCTTATCCCCCATTTTGTTACCTGAGGCAAACTTTTCTGGTTTAGAATTAGGGTTATCAGCATACTGCCAGAGGAAGAGAGAAGGAAGCTTATTGTTCCCTGAAATGGAGTTTTATTAGAAAGCTTCTGACTTGGCTGGAACCAATGATTTGGATATCTCTAATGCTTCTCCTTTTGTGCAGGCCATCACCTGGTCGCATACTTGAGGCACTGCATGTTGATCCTGCATCTGGTGTATCCCATGATAAGGAAAAGAGTGCTAAAATGTTTAAACCATCAGTGAGGTATCTCTTGGTGTCTAAGATTCAAGATCCTTGTTTTCATGCTTTGGTATTTTTTTATTGAATTCAAGTGGATAAGCCTGTCTGGATAGGAGGTTATTGGCGGTTTCATAACTTTTTGCTTCTTTCTGTTCATTGCTTTTGCCACCTGTAAAGCTATTCTCCATTGTTTTTAAAATTAGTATTTATTAATTTATCTGTTAGTTATTTTTTCTTTTCTTTTTATATTATACTTGTCAATCTTTTTTCACAGCACAACGTCGGCAATAGCAAAGTTAACGAAAGGAAGTACATCTGGGGGGCCCTTAAACAAACAACCGGTGGAGAAGAAGGAAACTCCTCAAGAACGACTTAAAAGGATTATGAGCAGACAGCTGAACAAACAAAGTATGACTTACTACACAAGTATTTCGGTGGTGTAGCAGTTATCTTAGGAAGGGGGAATGGGGGACTGTTTTAAGGTCTTGGTACTAATGATTGCCTAACTGTTTTCTTTTGCAGTTAAAAAAGATACTGCTGCTGAGATGGCTAAAAAACGAGAACAGGAGCGCCAGAGGCTTGAAAAGCTTGCAGAAACAAGCCGCTTAAGTCGATATAGACATCGCAGCCGCAGCCGCAGTGGGAGCTACAGTCGGTCTCCTCCAAGGTAGTTAATAATGTGCTGTGCATGTGGAACCTCTTGGTTTTCTTTTAATTTGTATTGCCACTCATGGAGAGTCTGCCAAATGTTTTAAGTACCATAAAGCATAAACTCGTCTCCTTATATCAAACTTATCTCAAACTTCATAAATTCATCGGAGATTAAATAACAAAATGTGGCTGTTGTTGTTGATGAAGATGCCTTGACGTTGTAGATTCTGGCAACCAAAGGAAATCAGCAATTTTATATTTCTGCGTTGCATTTGTGGATTAGAGATATGCTTTGTGTGCTTATTATTTCTGGGCATTTTGGATATGCATATCCAAGTATTGAAATGGAAAAATGCTGTGTTTGCCGCAGGAGATACCGAGATAGTAGAAGTCCAAGTAGAAGCAGGAGTTCCCGAAGATATTATTCCCGTTCTCGCTCCCGATCTCGCTCTCATTCCCACACTCGTTCACGTTCCCGCTCCTGCTCCCGTTCGCCAAGGTTATTACTGTTGTCCTTTTACCTTATGACTATCCATAGATATCAAGTTACTGGAGACTGATTCAGACAGCTGATATTGCAGGGTAAGAAGCCATTCGAGGTATCGATAGCGACATTGCTGTAAAATTGGCAGTTTGTGTTTTATCTTGCATATGGAGTCTTTTGTATTATCATAATGTAACGGTGGGCAGGCATTACACAGTTGCTTCAATTAGTGAGGTCTTGTCATTGTGTGGGAAGATTTAGTATGAATCCTTTGTTTAATTCAGTTGCAATCTCTTCCTGTTTTAGACTCTTATTAATTGGTTTACTTATACGTTTATGTAATATAATAATGAGCATTGATATGTGCTTGATATTTATTAAAATTGAACATTTTCCATCTGTTTAGTTATATTATAAACCCCCCAAATCATGGTATTCGAAACAAATCCATCTGGGTTTTCAATTTTATTGAAGCCTGTGAGACCACCATAATCGCATTCTCTGTGCTTGATACTGCACAAAATTTTGATACTCTGGCTGATGAGATAGGGACTTTGAATAAGATAGTGGGGGGTTATATGGGCATGGGACTTGAAATGGTGGATTGAGATTCGACAAAGGGAATGGAAAGAACCGCGACTTTCTGAGTGGGCGGCATCACGTACTCTTTTGGCGGGTGCTTTCTTACACCGACTAGGTATTTTCAAATTTCAACTATTGTTTTGACAATGGCTATTCTGTGTTTTTCTAAGCGACTACTCGAGTATCTGCTAATTTGGTGAGTATTCTCGCTTCTTCTACCTTGACTTTTGTTATAGATGCATACCCCCACCCACTCCTAAAAAAGGGTAGGTTCCTCATTCTCAGCGTCGACTTTTTGGGAGCCCGGAGTTTCTGATTCCCCTTCTCTGATCTTATCTGCCCAAGCATCATCTGCGTCATATCAATTGCTTATTTACTTTTGTGAAGGGAGGATTTCTAGCCTATGAATCTGCAAAAACTCAAAATCACCCGTTAAGAAGTTGGGAAATCCGTGACAAATGAGTTTTGCTGTTCTGTTGCGAATGGAATTGGATGGTTCTGACGTATTTATTAGGGTTTTGGTGTTGCTCAATCTGAACCATGTTGATTACGTGCTGCATTCACGTTAGCTAAAGAAGATTGAACACTGGTTAATGTTGTAGTAACCATAGCTTTCATGGACACTTGATGCTCTTAGTAACTGGAATTGGTGATGCGAGGCTGCGACATCATTAGATATAACACAAAGTTGAGAAATCTTGCAGCTGGAGGGACAGCGTTATCAACCTCACCTCATAGAGCCCGCCCTTCATCATCACGTGTTAGCCTAAAACGAATCAACAGTGTTGTGGCAATTCATCATGCAAGCAAGGGTAAGAATAAGATAGCCTCTATTTCACACAGCTTCCCGGTCATGGCAAGGTCGATTTCAGCCATGCATTAACATTCAAATACGTCAACCCCAAAAGTTGAGCGCACTGGGAAGACTAACATGGCACAGCTACAGGAAAGATTTACCATAATTTCTTCTGTCAACTTTCTGCCGTGATTGCTCTAGAATTGTGAGCATCTTGTATTAAAGCATCATTTAATTTAATTTCATTAGCAGCATTCAGAATGAAATCTCAAATAACATACAAAAGTTGAAATCTGGAGAAGATAACTTCCTTTGGGCTAAAAAGACCTAATATCAGCGACAAACATTTGCAGCTATCAACTGAAAGTCAATTCTTTAACAACATTCGTCTACTTGGTTGAAGAGGCGAAGAGGGAAAATGAAGGGGTACTGTGGGGGATCTATATGGCAGAATCCCAGAGTAAAATTTTCCATGAATTATGAAATGGGGTTTATGCCAACTCATTTAAAAGCAAAAGAGAAAAGGCAATAAAAGAGGCAGAAGCTCGTATAAAGTTTAGGAGGAGGCACCTCCATTAATAAAACCTTCCTTTCGACCTTCAAATCCTGGACGCATTAGCTTTTTCTCTCTTTTTGCAATTCGCCGCATTTTCTTGTCTTGAATCCTGTGTGCTATATTTTCTGATCTCTTTTGCTGCTTCTGTCCTTTCATATTCTCTGTGGTCTGCCTCCTCTCCTTCCATTTCTCAGCATTCTTCTGATGCCTCCTCTTCTCCTTCTTTATGCTCCTTTTCAACAGGCTTGGATCATCATGAACCTTCATCCCGGCTGCTCTACTTGTTGCTGCATTCCATGAATGCTTCTTCGAGATAATCTCCCCTTTCTCAGGATCTTTCTTCGCTTCTTCCAATTTCTTTGCCTTTTCAAGCTCCTTAGACTTTGAAAGTTTCATCTTTTTCTTCTTTCCATGCTCTTCCTCATTCCCGAGTTTGACATGACTAAATGCGAGCCCCTTTGAAGCTTCTATTACATCCTTCTCCACTTTATCTGCAGAACTACTAGTTGTTGGTCTCTTTTCTTCAGAAACAGAGTCTCTCTTGCGCTTCTTCTGCTGAATTCCTCTATTGTTGTCTCTCTCGTTCCTCTTCTTTGCTCTGTTTGAAACTCCAGGATCCCGATTTGCTCGGGACTCTTCGATTTTTTTATGCAGCCGTTGCCGAAGTTCTTCTAACGTCATCTGTCGATGATTATCTTCATGGCTGGACAGCATAGGTTTAGTCTCTATTTCCTCATCGTCGCTCTCATTCAATTTTTCCTTCTCCAAGCTTTGCTTTAGCAAATCAAGGGTTGTTGTGGAAGACTTTTCTGGATCCAAACGATTTCTTCGAGCTTTCCTAATGTTCTCCCTTGATTCTTTCTTTGCTGAAGCTTTTTTCGACTTGCTGAGACCCTGAAACCATGGCCTATCCTTATCATCAGGTAGATAAAACTTTGCAGGGATTAACTCAACCAACTTGTCAAAGAACAGAGAATGCTGATGAATGATAGACTTCAAATCAGTATCAGGTCTGGAATCAGTTACAGGATTTTGCTTCTTTTTCTTCATCTGTACAGTGATTGAAATGATATGAGAGAGAGAGAGAGAGAGAGAGAGAGAGTCCATCATTGCATGATGTCAGAGTTCACACAGATTCTGAATTTTCAGGTCCACACTCCATTTAAAACTGGGAGCTTGAGGGGAAGGAAAACGGATTAGGAAACAATGAAAAGACCTGGTATGCATTTGCTTCCTCAAATAATCTTTTTGTAAAAGGAAACGAAGGAATGTCAAAATTATAGTTCAGTTAAAGGGGCTTAAACACAAAAAAGACGCTCTTCTAGTAGCAAATTTTTATCCCTTCAAAATTATTGGGACCTTTTTGGGTATAAATACACATCATCATACTTCGCACTCAATAAATTTCATTGAAAGTGAAAAAAATAAAATAAAATTGTCCATTTTCTTTCCAATTCTTAGATTACAAATGACCTCCAAAGATTAAGAATTAATCCCAAAACATAGCTATTCTTCAATAACCTTCCCAAAACAACCTTCCCAGTAAGTAAGCCGCAAAGGCAGGGCCCTTCGAACCCATCCCTGCAGAGTAAACTTAATTACATTTCTTTAACATAATTACAGTTTGAATCTTTCATTTTCCTTATCCTACCACTCCGACAATTCACAAAATTCCAAAGAAAAAAAGCCAACATAAAAAATCCAATATAAAATCAAGCAACAAACCGTTTTAACTCTACGTAAGAAATATAATTTTTTACAACAAATTAAAGAGTCATGCTTGGTTCAAAGCTTTGACAACAGAGAAATTCAAACAAATCACAATCCGAAAATCCCCAAATTTCTCAAACACCAATTTTTTCATAAAAATAAAGAATTAGAGAACACTACCTCTTGGATATAGCAGTGAAGAGGCTGAAATGAGAGCCAAAGACGGTGGCTTGAGAGTGTGGCCTGTGAGTTGGGTCTCAGGTGAAGCCGAGAGAGAGTGAGAGACAGCGGCTCGATCGATCAGGGCGGCCAAGGCCCAAAGTACAACACTGGCTTTCCAAGGTCCGCTGCTTTTGAGTTCCGAGTCTTCAGACTTTGAGGACCTCTTTTTAGGGTTTCCCTTGGTCCTGCTATTACAATTTATATCATATACGAGTAAAGGGCTTATATATATATATATATAAATTTTCCAGTCCCGTAATATTTTAATATTAAGAAAAAAAATATAAAATCAGTGCTCTCTGTGTGGTATAAAAATTTGCTTAAAAGTTTATAACTCTTCGGGATTCCAGCACTCGTGAAGATTATTAGTTTAAATTTTTCATCCTATTTTCTTGTGTGAACATGTAAAAAAAAAAGAAAATTGCTTAGAACTAAAATGTTGACAGAATTTGTTACATGTTATATCCAGTCATATGTCACTTATAATAAAAAAAAGAAAAAAAAAATTATTAATGGCAATATTTTGTTTATATATATATTTTTAAAATATAATATAAATCAACCATTATATTTGCGGATTTATGTAAATCCCACATAAGTCAATAATAAATCTCACAAATTTAATGTTGATCTACTAAATTTGTAGAAAAATATTTAAAAAATATGGACAAATTATTGACACCAATTGTTCTAAAACAAAAATATAAGTACAAATATTTCCGTTCTTTTAAAGTACCCAAAAAAATATAACCTACCTTGGGCCTCAAAATGATAAAAATACCCAACAATAACATCAAATGGATCTTAAAGATCAAGTAACAACAATGGACCTAACTTGGGCCTCAATTATGTTGGCTGTGCATACCCCTTTTTCTTCGAAACCTCTGGTTATTTTATACCCTACACAAATAGATGTTTGGTCTACTTTTGTTTTGTTTTGTTTTTTTTTTTTGGGCAAATGCTGAAAGGGGAAACAATTACAATTTACAAAGGTAGCTCTTTCTCATTATTAACCTTAACTGCATAAATAAAAGGAGTACAACTGAGAATGCTTCAAAAAAATTTATTGAAAGTGGCCCATTTAACTATCAATGTGCTATAGAATTAGTACAGTGGGAGACTTTAGAGGAGGTTTATCTTTGAAAGAGCTAGAGCTGCTGGTGTATGTCTCTAATGATTTGAGCAATATTCCAATCCAAGAAAACTCGGGCTTAATTTGTTTATTACTAGAATTATAACCAAAGAATCACCTTCCAAAGAGAGTGACCTCAAATTTGCTGCCAACAGTGCAGCGTTGGCTTCACCACCATCAACATCAACATCTTCCCTAGCTAGGAAACTGCAGCAATGATAGAGCCCGAAGAATCATTTAAAACAAGCAGCAGCTACTGCCATATGTACGCTTGGTTTACTTGGTTACGTTGCTGAGCATCTCTTTCAGTCTCTGCTGTTTCCAGCAGTGAGTTTGGTGGGAACCAACACGACAAGGGAAGTAAGTAGAAAGGATATATGTTGGTGAGAATCTGCTCTTTCTTTGTTTCCAATGCTGTCCTCTAATCTCATCATGACTTCCCCTCCCCCTCCTCTGTTTTTTACTTTTAACATTTTGGAGGATGTTCAGGATGCTCCATATTATTTGAACTGGAAGTTACTTTAATGAGCTTTCTTTTTTGGCAATTATATTTCAGGAAGTACAGTTTGATGTACCTTCAATATTTTGTCCTATATAACAGATAAGTGCAAGCATGGCTCTTTAGTTCTCTGCTGCCGTACATTGGGGAGCATTTTGGCCTCAAGTTTTCTTTGAGCCAAATTTGAGGGCAAGCCCACCTCAAATTGACCTCCTCATCCTAACAATGGGTATCATGTGTGACTTGCCAGTTTTTTGGCAGTAGTCTAGAATGTAAAAAAATATTTTATTCATCTTTTCAATTCTAATTCTAATTATTGCTTAATTGTCAAATTTGCTTTTATATCAACACATCCCAATCTGATATATACCAATGTTTAAGATTAATGTCTCAGAGGATTAAACATTGGTCTGCATAATAAAGTTCATGCCATCTTCCAAACTCAGCGTCCAAGTTTATGCTTATTATGAATAATCTCAAGAACTATAATTATTTTCCTTTGTGTCAGGAAGGATCCAGCTACCTCTGTTTTGTCTTACCTCTGACCCTTGGTTACATTGGTGAGCATTCTATATAGCAGATTTAGTGGCAACTTCTCTCGTCCAATGCCGTTTTCTATGGTGTAATGCATGCGATACAGGCAGCTAATTGCATCCGATCCAAATTCCCGTTTGGCAACTCGGATAAGTCTTTGAAACTCCCTTATCTGATATTTGGATTAACGTTCTTTAATTGGACAACCACTAGCACTACTTGTTAATGGTGGCAGAGGGTGCTTAAAATAGGCTGCCATCTGGAATCTGGTTAAATCCAACAAGTTGTGATTTTCAATCTCGTGTTCATCAACGAATTATGGGAAATTAATTCCCTTTTATTCAGTTTGTACCGGTTGACAAGGACATCAACGTGGAAAAAAAAAACAAAATGAACCGAAAATATAGAGACAAAATAAACTGCAGTGGTACTGTAACAGCATGCGATCTCAATGCTAAAGACAGAATAAACTGCAGGTGGTACCAAAAGTCATGATTGATAAAGAAAGCTTCTTTCTTTATTTGTTTGGTTGTTGGTTGGTATGTTCTAATTCTGGAAACGATCGAGCACAAACGTTGAAGAACAATGTTGCAAAAGACCTGATTAGTGCCGGCTGATGCAATTTTAGCACTTGGCGGACCTCAAAGCTTAGCAACTGTTTTAGGATGCGACAGCCGGTGATGGTATCCTAGTCAAACCACAATATACTCCTGAGTAATAATTGTTTTCTAGATTCTGCTTGAGCTTAAACGGTAGAGAGGCTTCTGAATCAAGCGGCCATAAGGCAAGATATTCCTCCTACTCCATGAATAGTTGAAGACTACATATAAAGAGCACACCTGACAGATACAGAGATGGGAAACTTTTAATAAAAAAACTACAAAAATAGCTGAGATGAACGCAAGTTGCTATGGAAACACCCTCCTTTTTGAGACCTTTTCCATCTTTTGGTGCTCTTTGGCATCACTTGAACCGCAAGGGATCTGTTCTGGTTTCTTTTCAAGCAAACCCATCGAAGAAACCTCACTTTATTCCATCCTTATTGCACGCACGCATCCATCTCATGACTCCATGAAAGCGATAGCATCGTAGTCTCACCTTTACTTATACCTGCCTAGCTACTTCATATCGAAAGAGAAAAGTAATCAAATAAAAAATGTGATCTCCACACGAGGGGCCGGTGATCGATGATCGACTTTAAAGCTGATTACTTTTAACTTAAAAAGTGGGACGCTAAATTAATGCTTATTGAAATGAAACTCAGCCAACCACGGATTGGAGTTGGAGGGATGTATGAATTATGAGAGGCAATTTGAGTTCGTGTCGAAAATTGTCAATCATATATATTGTGTGTTGGGTGTATTGAGACATTAATATAAAACTATATAAATGAACTCGCATTCGACTAATTTGATTAAACGGGTTATACTCATCAACTCTAATACGTTAATTTCGTGTAAAAAATTGTCAGTTCTAGATATTGTGTGATGGGTTCAAATCATGTCAAGATATTGGTATAAGAATATATAAATCAACCCGAATTCAACTCATTTGATTAAGCGGATCAACCTTTCAACCTAACCTATTGAATTTATATAAAAAAATCTCAGCCTTAATGTGAACCAATGATATAGTACTCATGGGTCACTAGCTTGATGATGGCTGTAGTTAGGCATATATTGCAGTGGACCTCTCTTCTCAAATTAAAATCACTCAATCAGCCGAAATATTCATTGTCTTTAGCTCTATTCTCACTAACCTCAAACTACATGTTTCTAGGATAAATCTTTTAGAAAATAGTCGCCAACAATTGATTACCTCTTTGAACCCTTTTTATTTTTTTCAATTAGTAAATGATGAAGCCTTTCTTATTTGTGGACATACAATGAATAAATGAATCCTTTTCTTTCTTTCTTTCTTTTTCCCCTTTTAATTTCACTTGTTTGAAGCTCTACCTACTACCCAATATTCTTCCAGAAGCCTTAGCCAAAGGCACATATTTTTGAACGAAGAATTAAATATGTTAGAAGGGAAGTGAAGCACATGGGATTGGGGTACCCCTCCTGGTTATTATATGCAGTCTTCAATCCAAGAGTCTATACAATAGGATTATATGTAGGTTAGATCCATACCCTACAAAATGATTTTATTCTTCTAAGCATGCGTTTTTCTCTTAATTTATAACCCCTTGTGTAATAGATTATCATCATAATCAACACTAAACAATTCAAAATCTCTTGATTTCTTTGTCCAAACTATCTTTGAGGATAGATATATCTTAACTACAATATGAAATTCTAGTATATATATGATCCCTCTAGCTCCCTCGCTCTCTCTTCAACATCATTGTGACATCACCTTTTGTTCATGAGTCATATACACAATTTTTTTTTTTAGATAAGCAACAACAAATTACAAACTAAGGGTTGGGCAATCCAAACAAAAAAACTCCTAAAACCACCAAAACAGGACAAGTAAATGGAAAATAAAAAAGGCAATGCATCAAATAAATGACGCGGGCCTATGCTTTCTTGGTGCGAAGACCATGAAAATTGGCCGCCAATGAAGGTGGTAAGACTTGGTGTGTCAACGAAGGCACAACCAAATGATTCAAGAAGAAGAACAGAACCATAAAGGTTCCAGAATTCTCCCCAAACCATATAGATCAAATAATTACAAATGGCGGAAGGAACTCTAAAAAATACAAAAAAAAAAAGAACAGAAATTTAAAATACAAAACCCAGAACAAACTAGACAATAGCATCGACTAATGGAAGTACGCCGGAGACGGAGGTGGATGAGGCGGAGATGCAGCACCGGAGAGGGTGGCGCATGGACAGCACACGCCTGCGAGTGAGATCCACTTGTAGGCACATGTTACACACACTCTGGCACGTGGATTTCGGATGGCGGTGGTTCAGACGGCGGACGAAAATGGCGACTCCCAGGAACAAGGTGGAGGGGCGCGTGGGTGGAGATGGCTTCCCGAAATGCTATAGATATGATTTTGAAAAAATCAAAACTAAAAATTTCAGGAAGAGAGCAAAGGGAGCCATCGTTGATGCCGTTGAACGGTGGATTTATAGTGAGGGGATGATGGATGCAATTATTGAACAAAAAAGCGATAAAAACGTAAGATAGAGCATCCAAAAAGGCAAGTAAGACCTTCGAAGAGGTGGATAAAGTCTCCTGAAAGACGAGGTTGACCTCAAAAGAGGCATGAAGAGAAGGGTGGTGGAGGGGGGAGAGGGTGGAAGGGTGAGGAGGAGGAGGCTCCTTCCTCCCATGAAAACCAGTGGGGGAGGACTATCTGTTTGAGGAGAGAGAACATAGAGAATTTCGGGAGAGAGAACGGCCGACGATAAAATACCATTTCATATACACAAAATTTGAGTTAACACGAAAGACGAAAAAAAATAAAAAAAACAGAGAACAAAAATATATGAATGATATATATATCTCTTTTGGATGCCCTAGATGTACCGACCAACCATCAATTCTGTACTTGTTCCACGCACCTAGAGCTAGAAGAATAGATGGGGTTAAAATTTTCTCCTTGACCTAGAGTCCTAGACCATCAATGAAGTGTAAATAGTGATCTTTGACAATTTTGTTGTCTAGATTATTAGCAACTCATATGTTTGAACAAGTCTCGTGTACGTGTCTTTTGATTTGGGACCAAATTGAATTTATTATGAAAACTTACACTTCGTAACAAATCCCGACGGGGGGCATTTTGTAGATGTCCCTAGCTAGTGTGCATAGGGTGGCCGGACGAAGAGGAGTGATAGATTGACTAATGAGCGTTCAGGGGAACACAAATGTAGGATTGAGGAAGACAAGCAAGCAATGTTCGCCACAAACGTCCGCTAAGCGAATATTAATCCGGCGATTTTTGGTTGTTAATGTTAAATATGGAACCCCACCTTGTCTACTGCTTCCAAACACAAGACAATGGCATCCTCCAAATGCTTGCGTGGAGAGTGGCCAAGTGGTTCCTCATTGCCACAACCACCGGTGACCTTTCCTATGCTTTTGTTGCTTCTGATATGGATTGGTGACAATGCCATTTTGTTCATGAACCCAACAAAATCTAATCAAACGTTTGTAGCTTCTTGTGCTTGAGTTAAGACAGTGAAGAGGCCACGCTACTTGGTCCAATCCAAATGTCCCACAAATCTCTATTTCCCTCTCTCTCTCTCTCTCTCAAGATCCTCGATCCATTGACTTTGAAAGGATGTATTTGCTTAGTAATAAATTTCCATGCCATGTGGCCCACGCTAACCTCAAAAAGTCTATCAATTCACAGTCGTCGTCTATATTATGATTGATGTCCAAGTTACTTCCAAACTAAGATCTTGCAAGTAGCTAGATGGTTTGCTTAATCACCTAAGTAATTGATTTAATTAGTAGCCATTTCCTAACTGAGTTTGAAAACTTTCTTTCGATCAAATCTATTAAATTGACAATTAATTGTTCAAAATATACGAATGAAATACCGGCCGCTTGAATGGAAACTTAATTTCACCTATAAATTAAAATCTACAAGACATGCAATATTGGAGCTGTTGACCCATTATGTATTAGAGATCGACCCAATGATTATGATCATAAACCCAAAAAAAATAAATATATTTTGTGTGATGAAAGAGCGAAGATCAGGGCCACTCCACATGTTGGCCTCTTTAGATTCTTAATTAGCTAGTCAATCCGACATCTGAGAAAAGTAAGAACTGTAAAATTGTAATTTTCCGGGAACATCACGTGCTCATAGCTAGCCCAGGATATCGATGGATGTAACCGTTGATGTCCAACTAACGTCTCTCTTTCTTTCTTTCTTTTGTTTTTCAACGTCTCAATTAGAAGAAAATAAAACGTAAAAACAAGATAGATCCCTCACCAATGCCATGATACGTAGATCAGGGCCACCATGTGCATCCATTGTCAAAAGAGACGTTGAATTTTACTGCAAGCTAGCTAGGTTCCAACATTTTTACCTACTTTTATATGACATTTTTACCTACTTACATATATATCCGTAAAATCTATGAGATGAAAGTTTTAATTGAAACAATAATTACATTTACATTTACAAAATTATTTGGAAAAATAGAAATACATAATAAATGGTATAATTTTTTTCATGCAGGGGATCATATCGCAAGGGCAAATTAATAATACACTAATAATATATCCCTTGCATCAACTCACCTATGCATGTGAGTTTTGTTTCAACATTAATTAGTGAGCGGTACGCACGTGTTGGTGTAGTTCCCACCTCTATCTCCACCGTCACCTTCAGGAAGGAAGCTCGGGCAGTTCGTGAGTGTCATTTATGTTTCTATATAGAAAAATGGTATTTGCTCTACTTTTTTTTTTTTTTTTAAGCAACCACTTATCTCAAAAACTTAAACTTATAAGAATTAATCATTAGTTTTAACAATCATTGGTTCAAACTCATTTTTAATTGATGAAGCTTAACACGTGTAATATTTAATTTAAATGAGGGTGAATTGACAGAGTCAAAGTTCGATCATAGGACTTTTAACTTACATACCATGTTAAATCACAACTTTTGTCCCACTAGCTTAAGCTTATAAGAAATAAGTAAATTTAATAATTTAATAATTAGTTTTAACACTTTTAAAAAATTTCTCAAAAAAAAAGGAAGCAATTAGTAACCGGGATTGATCTGAGGTTGTGACAAATAACGCTTTAGGTTTTAGAAAGTGATAAATAACTCTACGTTGTATGCCTGTGTAATAAATCACTTCGTACAAATTCTAACCATTTTTTTTTTTTGTTTTTGATTCACTAACCATTTTTACATACACATTTAATTTACCCTAAAAATTATGATAATAATAATAAAAAAAAAATGGCACTAGCCTTGATGTAGCTGAACCATCCCAAGGCTAGCACTAATTTTTTTTTTTTTTTAGGTAAATGTGTAATTTTAGAACTATAGCATACATGCCGTTAACAAATTGAAGGGTGAAGATTTAATTAAAGTAATTAAAGGAGTTATATTGATCATAATAAATACTAATAAATAGAATAAGTGATGAATGAAAGAAAAAAATATATATTTATTATGACAGATCTATACTCTTCAATAACTTTAATTAAATTTTTAGCTTTCAATTTTTTAATAACATGTATATTGTTGTTTTAATTATAACATACCAGTCGAATCGTAATTTTATAACAATCTCAACAACAAAAAAGGCAAGAGTTTGTGGAGTTATTTGTTACCCATATATATGAAAATAATTTATTTGTGATATAAAAAAATTAATTTGTTTTCCAAAAGCAAAAGGCCTAAAACATTAAATGCCCGTTTTGAAATAGTTGTTATTATTATACTTTATTAGTTCATTTGATGCAAGAAGAAAGTTACTGTGAGCTTCCCAACTCAACAATCGGTGGTTAGGTGTTGGTAGATACGGAGTATTTATTTCATATTGAAGTGATACAAATATTTGGTATAACCCTTATAATTTGGCAAATTATTAGGTGAGATAAATAAAGATTAGTCAAATTATTAATTTTCATGGGCAGTTTTTAGCTTTGCTTTCCTTAAATAAAATGGTACAAAAAGGGAAGTGAACACATGAAAAACCGACATGCTATTCATTAAGGTAGTACTTAGGAGGGGAGGCTAATCAACCGAACCAAGTGTCAAGTGTGTGTACCCTCACATTGAGGAAAGCCTCATTTTTTCACAACCAATAATTAACTGATTAGATTTCTCATCTTATATTAAAAATCATAAAGGAGAAAAAAGAAAAAAAGAAAAAAGAATAAATAAATAAAATAAAAAGGTAGTAGTTAACGTTAGAGTACAACTATGTGCCATGATGATTATGTGCTTTGCTTTATCTCCGCTGTCCATCAAATACATGATTACCTGCTGGGCCACAGATTGCTCATACCAGACACAAAAGTCACTAAACTTAACACTAAAATAAACCCTAAAGTTTTGATTGATTAGATTAAGGAATTCGAGACAAATGGTAATCAGCGCGTATTACTGTCATCTCCCAGTCACCGCCACACCCCCTTTTTTTTTTTTACCGCGAAAGAGCCGTTGCTCAACGGCTGTACTTCTAGTCAAAAACACCTTCGTAATCATAATCAATGTCCGAATTACTTTTACAGTTTTACTCTCTCTATATAAATATATTTATAATATGAATTTATTTGTGAAATTTTTTTATTATTAAAAAGCAATATTCAATTATATTTTTTCGTTTAAATTAACAGATAAGGCAAGCGTGTTAAGGAATTAATTTACATAACGGTGTTAATTAAAAGTAGAACTGTAGCTCCCATAAAATAAAACCCCCCGAATAGTGACGAAGGAAACCAAATGGAAGGTTTCCGATACCCAAAATCTCATTGTGGGCTCCATTCTTCCACCAGCTATAAATATGCCAAGCTTCCTTTACATGCCAAAGTCCCTTCCTTTCTTCCATCATCCTTCCCCAAAAAGCACTTCCCTATCACGCTTCCCCTGTTTCCATTTCACACTCACAAACAAACCCAAAACTTCCGGCACCGAATCCTTTGCATTAGCAGAAAAAGGAAAAGTAAGTAATCTCTGGTTGAACGACAATGGTCGACGTCGACCGGAGAATGGCCGGTCTCAACCCGGCCCACGTAGCCGGCCTGCGCCGGCTCTCGGCTCGAGCCGCGGCGTCTTCTGGAGCTACGTCACTCCCCGTTCGCAACAGTCTGGTTTCGTTCGCTTCTCTGGCTGAGAAGGTCATGATCCACCTTCGGAATTCGGGTATTCAAGTACAACCTGGGCTCTCAGACGCTGAGTTCGCACGGGCTGAGGCGGAGTTCGGGTTCGTTTTCCCACCTGACCTACGTGCGGTCCTCTCTGCTGGCTTGCCTGTCGGCCCTGGCTTCCCTGCCTGGCGTGCCGCCGGCGCTCGGCTCCACCTCCGCGCCTCGCTGGACCTTCCGATCGCTGCGATATCCTTCCAGATCGCTCGAAACACTCTCTGGTCTAAGACTTGGGGCCCGAGACCGGCCGACCCGGAAAGGGCCTTACGGGTTGCCCGGAATGCATTGAAGAGAGCTCCGCTTTTGATTCCCATCTTCAACCATTGCTACATTCCTTGCAACCCGTCATTGGCTGGAAACCCGATATTCTTCGTCGACGAAAATCGGATCTTCTGTTGCGGGTTGGATCTTTCCGATTTCTTCGAGCGCGAGTCTCTCTTCAGGAGCTCCGAGTCCGATCCCCAGGTTCTAAAGAGGCAAAGATCAGTCAGCGAGAAGTCGGCCGGGTCGTCCTCGAATTTCTCACGAAGAAGCCTGGACACGGGTCTGGGATCCGCTGGAGCGAGGACGCCTAGATGGGTCGAGTTCTGGAGCGACGCCGCCGTCGACCGGCGTCGGAGGAACTCATCTGCGTCGGCGTCGTCTTCGCCGGAGCGGTTCTTCGAGATGCCGAGGTCCGAAATCCCAAAATGGGTCGAAGAGTACATCGAGCAAATCGGATCCGTTTTGAAAACGGGCGGGTGGAGCGAGTCTGATATATCCGAAATCATCCAAGTCTCGGCCTCCGGGTTCTTCGAAGGGGGAGAGATGGTTTTGTTAGACAATCAAGCGGTTCTGGACGCTCTGCTTCTCAAAGTGGATCGGTTCTCGGACTCGCTCCGAAAAGCCGGGTGGAGCTCCGAGGAGGTTTCGGATGCGTTGGGCTTCGATTTCCGACCGGAGAAGGAGCGGAAACCGGTTAAGAAGCTGTCCCCGGAGCTCGTCGAAAGAATAGGGAAACTGGCTGAATCGGTTTCCCGGTCATGAGCATCGAGATTCTTCTCCTCCTCTTTCTATTTCTTTTTCTTTTTTTCTTTTTTTTGGGGGGGGGGGGGGGGTGTTTATTATTTTTAAAAAAATTTCAAAGCCTCGGGGTTTGAATTTTCCCTCTTGTGGGGTTAAAAAAAAAATTGGAAAAATACGTGGGAACTTGTTGTGTAATACTATGAAACATAGCGTATAAAAGTTCAAACTGCATTATTAAATCTTTTTTTTATATATATATAATAATAAATACTTAATAAAATTAATATATACATTATGCTTTTGTTTTGTTTTTTTGTTTTGTTCTGTTTTATATATTATATATTCCTTCTGAATTATGTGTTTACTTACACAGGCTACAGCTCATAGTTTTTAGATTAATTTTTGTTGCTTGCAAATTGCAATGCTTGGGTTGGGAATATATGGTTTAGCTGAACTGACAGAACAGAACGGGCTCTTGTTTCAAAAAATCACGCCCAGCGCACGTGTGTGTGTTTTTTTGAGTTGGAAGCTGAGCTCCAATGGAGGGAGAGCCTCGGCGATGGTGCTCTGGTGAGGGACAGCTGCGTATCCTTTGCGTTTGGAGGAAACCAATTAAACGGCGTCGTGCTCTGCAACCGAAGCAAAATATATATATATATATATATATTTTATGTGTTTGGACTTTGGAGATCAGGAAACGGCAAGCGGATCAAGGAATCTCTTTCTTTTTAAGAGTGGGGGAATGTTATGTGGGATAGGGAAAAGGGAAGGGAAGGGAAGTGGTGTATGTGTTTGTTTTTGCTCACTCTCAGTACTCTTCAGTACTCTCAGTCCATACCCTTTTCCAGAGGAAAAGATAATTGAGAGGAAATCTGACACACGAACCTCATCGATCCTCGCCGTTTGGCTTTGAAGAGACAAAACATGGAGGTAAACTAGTCTCTGCTTGTTTGGATATGTGTAGTGTATGTAGATAGATGGGTGGGTCCAAACTCCAAAGGAGAGATGTTCGTACATGAGAAGGGATAGTTAGGGGGGGCGGGGGGGCTGCAAAAGTATGGAGTCTTTCGCAGAGCATCCACACCTTTTTTTTCTTTTTTCTTTTTTTGTCGGTAATTATTCTTTCTTCTCCTGAATTATTACGTAATTACTATTTTTCTTAATGAGCTACCAACTTTATATTACACCTCCTATGAACTACCATTTCGTTATTAAAATATCTTTTCTGTTAGTTAAAATCATTAAGTTGAATGGTCAATCGTACTGTTCACGATTGATAGTATTGTTCACAATACTATTTACAAGTATTGTTTATCGACTTAACGACTTTGACTAACATAAGAGGAATTTTGGTAACAAAATAGTAGTTCATGAGAGTGTAATGTAAAATTAATAGTTCATGAAGAAAAATAGTAATCGCATGGTAGTCACGGGGGAAGGATAATTTCCCTTCTTTTTTTTTNTGGGTGGGTCCAAACTCCAAAGGAGAGATGTTCGTACATGAGAAGGGATAGTTAGGGGGGGCGGGGGGGCTGCAAAAGTATGGAGTCTTTCGCAGAGCTTTCACACCTTTTTTTTTTGTTTTTGTTTTTTTGTCGGTAATTATTCTTTCTTCTTATGAATTATTACGTAATTATTATTTTCTTCAATGAATTACTAACATTACAGTACACTTTTTATGAACTACCATTTCGTTATCAAAATTTTCATTTTATTAATCAAGGCTATTAAGTTGAATGGTTAATCGTATTATTCACGATTAATAGTACTATTCACAATACTATTTACTGGTATTATTCACCGACTTAACGACTTTGACTAACATAAGAGAAATTTTGGTAACAAAATAATAGTTCATGGGAGTATAATATAAAGTTGGTAGTTCATGAGAGAAAATAATAATCGCGTGATAAATTCATTGGGGAAATGATAATTTCCTTTTTTTCTTTTTTTTTTTTCCCCTTCTGTTGCCTGATTTGTTTGGACCGTTTGGTGTTGGGACTACTTTGGGGGTTTTGTTTTGATTTGGTTTGTTTTTTTTTTTAATCTTTTTTGTCAATGCCCACATTTTTTGTATACATTTGGGGAGCATCTGGCGCAGGTCCACATGTGATGGAGCGTGGGGGGAAGAGGGAGGAGGGTACGGATTGAGAGAGAGAGAGAGAGAGAGAGAGAATTTTAAACTATTTTATTGGTTCAAAATTTGAACCTCGTATATATGATATGATAAATAACTTTTATTTTTACTATTTGATTTTTTAATATGTGAAATTACAGTGTCAAAGTCAATTAGGTTGGGTGTGTGCACAAGAAGTTGCCCTTGTCGAGTAGTGATAGCAACTTTCAGCACAAAGACATCACCTCTCCACATCCCTTACCTGATCTCAATGATTGGGCTAAAGATTTATTGGTTCCAATGAAGTTAAATATTTATTTATTTATATTATTATATATTACTATTACTTCATAAAGTCAGAGTTTGATATGGACCATTCCTGTGAAAGAAAACCCCATTTGATCTTCTTTTTTCCAACAGTAAAAAGAAAAAAAGGTAAATCATTTTTATTTATTTACGGCTATGAATTTGGAAGCCCCCATGATATTTTGGAACAAAGATAATGAATGAGCTTCTTTTTGAAATTCTGTTTCTGAACTATTTGGAATGAAAGAGGAGAGTGTGTGGGGCTTGGGGTGTCGACAGGGGAAAAGAATTGACAACTTCGCCCACTTCAATTTCTTTTTTTTTTAAAAAAAATTAAATAAAATTAACAAGCTAACAAATAATTCATTCAAAACCTCTCTTCTTCCCCATACATACAATTGTTGTCCTCTTATAACTAACTTAAAAGACAAGACCTATTATTTAAAAGGAAAATAAAAAATTAAAAGCCTAATCCGGAAAATATCAATTGCTCAAAATCCGTACGAAATGGGCCAAATGGGTTTCTAATCCTTTATTAACTGCAGTAATTGGACCTCACAAAACACATTATATATATATATAAGAGAATTAAGAACCACCACCAAAAACAAGTAACAAAAATAAAGTATGCAGACAGACAATAAATGCTCCAACGGTCACTGCCACCACCCAACCCTCTGAACGAACGAACCGTTGCTCTGGTCACGTGCAAATCCACCGCCCTTATTCACCTCCTTCACGTGCCAGTGACAGTGCCACGGCCACCCCATGATTCTCACACATGTAAGATGCCGTCACCTCTCTCGGATAACAAATTACCAAAGATATGAATAACTTTAGGAAAAATGTTACAGGTTAATATTTTTTTTATATTTAGTTTATTTTATCTTATAAACTAATTATTAGATTTATAAATTTACGTGGATATTCTTAAAAGGTAGTTCAATTGGCTGGAATCACGTCTAATAAAGCGGAGGTCATTAGTTTGAGTCTCTCTCTTTCCTCTTGTGTGAATATATCAAAAAAAAAAATAATAAATAAATCTATGTGGGCCTTATATAAGTTAATAGCCTACAAATTAGAAAGCATGCAACAGTAACACACAAGTAGAATGGCCCTTAATTTATAGGGAAGCATGCAACAGTAATACACGTAGGATGGGCCATTTAGTAGGATTTGACATGGGTGTGGGCTTTAGCCCTTAAGTCGTTGGTGTGTCTGTAGGTCTTGAGACACAACACGTAGATGAGTGAAACTATGAACATCAAACTGACCCTTTCTTTTTAGGGTCTCTGCATATATCACAACCACAAATCAAGGAAAGACGTAAAAGAACCAACAAAATCATTAATAAACAATTCAAAATACAAAAATACCCAGACAAAAAAAAAAAATTCCAATTAATATCAGAACACTATTTTTCAACAAAA
>CM017321.1:56867935-56955090 GCA_006937295.1 Carpinus fangiana
GGTGTTGGTGAAGCAGTTGATAAGAAGAGTGGGGTGGTGAGGATTAATCAAAGTATGTGTGTTATGTTATGTCTGGGTGAAAGGGATAGTGGTGGGGATCCGTGTCCGGGGAAAGGGGCCATTTAAGTCGCTGTAATAGGGAATGGGGGTGCTCCATGTGTCATGGTGAGGGAGACAGTAGCAGCTGCATTGGAATCTAATGGGTGCTCATTCAAGTTTGAGGACAGCTACAGTTTCACAAGACTTGAGATGGCGACCACACTTTGAAATTAGGTGAGGAAGTGTGTTGGACTTTTGTGCCATTATTGATCGATGCCTCTCTTAATGTTGATTGTAATCTGAGGACAGACACTCGATCTACTTGTTTTGTACATTATAATAGGGGCTAGCTAAAAGCTAGGGTCGTTTCTTTGTCAAAATTATGTCTTTTATAACGAGGCGTGATAAAATTTAATTAAGACCAAATTTTTAGACCCAATTTATAATTTAAGGCTTTATTTTTTTACTGACAATATTTTTTTCCTTTTTAAAAAAATTATCACTTGAGAGAAAAATTGAGTCTTAATTAGATTTAATTTGTATTATTATTAGTAATAAATAGTGTATGAGTTGTACTTTATCCTTTTACAATTCTTCGCTATGATTGTGGACAATAAGCGAGGGTGAAAAGAACGGCCCACCTTTAGTAGAATACGGGCGAGCTCAACCACAGAAATGCGCAAGTGGGCTGGGTTCAGTGGTTCACATCCATGTGCTTTTCTTTTTCCAGGAGCGGTTTGCAGTCTGACCAACAAATGAGTAGAAGATTTTGGCATTTTTTTGGATCCACCCACCACTTTTCTCACATCAGATAAAAAAGAAAAAAGAAAAATGGCATAAGGCCATTGGCCAGAATCCATGTGCCCATTGACTTGGTTGCAAGTCTTGATGCCTCAATGATCAATCCATCATATTGTCGTTAGCATTCGGCTTATTCTCCCATCTCGTGAAAATTCGAACGAAATTACTGTAGTTTTTGTTGGAACAATTTTCATAACTTTCTCTTGTTTCAAATCCTCGTGTTGTTTTTCTTTTATGCTTTTGTTGGGTTGTGGTCATATTAACAGTGGTTATTGGCTCGATAATTGTGTTGTTTGGTAGGGGCTAAATCAATTATGTACAATTATCATGTGTAAAGGGAAGTGATAATAGTGACAAATAACGTTTTGGTGAAATTATTGTCAAGCCTATTAATTTCACAGCACATAATGCTGAAATTATAATCATGCCTTAAGCACGACAAAAAAAAAAACCAAGAAAGTAGTTGCAGACATATTAGAAATTGCAATGAGAAATTATAATTAAGTATTACCAATGGATGGCCATTCTGACTAAACTTCTTGGGGCCTAACGGCACTGTCATTGAGCTTGTGATGCAAATCAGTTTTTCAGTCAGACCATTCTTAATAAGAATGTTTTATTGCTTGTGATTTTGAATGGAGACAAACTTGATGACGTTTAAAAGCTTATTCAAAGGCCTTTCAAGTTATATTTCATGACATTTTCCATTTCTAATGTTTACTTTATCAAAACAGGCCGTCAAGAAAATCCGTCAGATCGCCAAACCGACTTTTAAAAAAAAAATATTTTTATTAAGTTTAGGAGTCTAATACTTGTTATGGACAATTATAGCCACATTTTATTATTATTATTATTCATTAGTTTTCTATTTTTTATTTTTTATTTTTAAAAAAACACTATCTAACAAGGCATTATGAGTTCACTGCACCGTGCTGCACAAGCACAGCTGCACAGCTGCATAAACTACAAGAAGTTGGAAGTTTAAACACGAAAAGGGACTGGATATCAATATGAATCAATCATGGAAGGTTAGAAAAGGACAACCTTAATGATAATGTGACACCAATGAACCCTTTTGAATTATTTGCACTCTCTCAAAAGAATATAAAGTTAACATATACAGCATGTTCCAGCTCCGAGTGTAACAAAAAGGGGGTATAAATTTCATGTACAATTCTCTACGCTCTGCAAAATGCAGAAGATTTTACATTGCAGTGCCAGTCCGAATAAATGCTGTACAATTCCTGTGTAAACTGAACAAAGAAACTTAAGATTTTTCATACTGTCTGGAGGATTCCACTCTCCTCTGCAATCTTTGGAGAAGACCTCACCACCTTAACCCGAAATGCTGCCTGCATGTTTACTTGGTTGCTTAGAAGATAATAATAACTTGAAGAAGCAATTCATAACAACTGAGAAAACAACTGCACATTAGTAATCTAAATAGAATCATAACAAATTATTTTCAATGTCTTGGCAGAGAAACTTAAACACATTATGAATCAATGAAATATAAAGTAAACAGAATAAAGTAAGATTTTTAAACGCATTAAAAATCATGTGGAACTTCATAGCTTATCCCACAGTTATGTCAACATGTTTTGCTTCTTAATCTTGCTCAGCCAGCCAACATGCACCAAGTGCAAATTCATTAGACATTATATGTTATTCATTGAGATTCATGCAGTAAAGTACTCCAACGTAGGGATTATATACCTTCTTATCAGGACCAAACTCAATGACATCTGATGGACGGAAACGAGTAGGAAAATTTGGAGGCACCCGATACCGTCTCTCCTCATTACTGCACATTTACAGCAAACAAAATTATACAAGAGATTGTAAACTCAACAACAAAACAAATATACCCTGCTTTCCGTTACTTACTCCGCGAGCCAGGTACCATGTTCACTTCGCAAGTCAGTCAAGAAGAAGGCACCTTCCTTATAGCTAACTCGTGCGTGCATTTCAGAAACCTGCGATGGTAAAAAGAACTTGTTATCTAACCTTGAACACAAAAGCAGAGGAATTGGTTTATTCCAGCTAACGAAGTGAAAACGTGAACTAGGCAACTGGCCGTGTCACCTGTGGTAAAGGTATTGCTATTGACATCCCTGGAAAGTCCTGATGTGCTATGCTCCTGCGTTAAAGAATAATACATCAGAAAGTGTTGTTTCATGAGGAGAAAAGAGTAGTAAATCATGGGGGATAGAAAGTAGATGAGACCAGAAAAATTGGTGCACTTGATAGGATTGTCAATGAATAGATAATGATCCGTATTTTATTTAAGAATCATAAAAGCTGCTTAACTGATGGGATTTGTATTTGATACATCTGAAAACCAGGCTAAATCAAACTACAAATTTATAGGTTTTGTCAAAATCCTCATACCCAATGATGCAGGGTTTGCTCTCATCTCTGCTTAAACAAATAGGTTGCAAAGCACCAGTTTCATTTCCACATGGTAACAAAAACCACCTACAAACAAACAAGATAGATATGATCACTAATCATCGCAGCATGTATATATCAACAAGAAGATATGCCAAGGGATGACATTCATAAATATTAGTCTTATGGACATACTCTCCATTAATAGTACGCTCCAATGCATCATCGTCTTCAAACCATTGGCGTAACTGGTCACTTGCCTTCACAAAAGATTAACAACATATCAGCATCCAGATCATAATAGAATCCATGATCACATAATGGAATGAGCTGCATTTGTTTTTGAATTTACAAAATATAAAGTTATTATTACTTAAGCAACATACTTTGTCCGAGAGTCTGCAAGATGGTGCCCTCCCTTCAAGCCCAGAGCTGCAAAGAAAAATATGGTTTTCATTGTTGATACAAAAGATCTGAAACAGAAAAAGGTCTACTACAACAACAGCAGGGTCATTTTTTTTTAATCAAATTTAAGATCCTTCCGCTTAATTCAAATTTTGAAATAAGAATATTTTGAAATACACCTTTTTGCATCGAATATTTGCTTACCGCTAGCCTTGAGCTTAGCACTAGCCTTGATTTCTAACATGCACATTCAATATTTGCATTGAAGAACGGGAGTTTAAAAGTGGAACAAGTATGCTCATAAGCATTTTATAATGTCAGAAATTTTCCAAAACATTGAACAAAATCTAAAATCCCCAATAAATTATTTTCTGAGAACTAAGCTTCAGAAGAATCCCCAGAAAAACACATGGAAATCAATGAACTTTTATAACTGGTCATGTTATCCAGAATGAAAGCTTAGAAGAAAATTAAGATAATAGCTTGAGCACTGTAGAAAACAGGGTTCTTAAGATCTTACCTGTTACCACCTAAGACCCAACTTAGCATCAAGGGCATCCCCAAGTCAATAAAAACTCTCCCACCAACTCTCCCTGGATGTGGTATCCTAAACTTCGTCAAAAACTGCAATTAGATTTGTAAAGCATCATGAATATAGATCCAACATATCAACTGCATCGTCAAGTTCATTTATTTTTTGCTATTGGAAACTATGTACAAAATTCTGGAACATGAGAGCTCACACAAACCTCACAATAGGACAACACATAAGGGACACATCACATCCCTTCTAGAATATGGACACATCACACACCTTTTAAAACAAGGACAGATCACACAATACATATCATTAATCTAACAGTGCAATTGACCAAAAATCCTACCGATAAAGGACCAAGTCCTACACCCAGATAAGCCTTGTAGGTTGAAGCCATTAATGCAGCCATTCTTGCCATTCCATGAATAATGGCAACTCGTAATCTTCTAGAATTCTCATATCTGGGGGACCAAGAAAAAGGACATAGAAACATCAAAGAAAGTAATAAATCAACTACCTAAGAAACTGTAGGGCACTCAAAATTTAAACAATATTGATTTAAGGCCAATAAAACTGACCATAATGAATAATCTTTATGTAATACAAGATTTGTCAAGTCAAGCCAACTCAACTAACACAGTAGTGTTATTATTTCCAACTTTTTGGGTTTTGACTCAATGGGTGTGCACAGTGGCTAAAGACAATGCCTCATGAAGTGGAGATTCAGATACTAATTTGATTATTTGACTTTCCTCTCCTCCTTAATACAAAAAAGGGCCCCACCCAAGTATTTTTCTATACAAGCTATTTTTTCCCCGTTACTTGTTTTAAAAAGTTTTACAATTAGAGAATTACTAGGTAAATATGCAGTTTTAACCTTGAAATTCAATTCACTTTTGGAAAATGTGATAGATAAATGGCGCATTACCTCTTTAGAGAAGAAACAATATCAATAGGAGTTCCTTCTTCAATGCTTTGTTTCCAAGATTTGTTGAGTTCCAATGCAAGTTGATAACCATCCTGTCATTATGGCATGAATGGTTCGGACACATCTTAGTTCACTCTTGAAGTAGATTTTGCATAATTAGTGGCCACATGCCATTTGAGCAGATAATAAAAAGCTGAGATGATATTGCTTATTTATGGATAATACAATGAAGAAAGAAAGAACAATTTTATCTACAAGAATTGAAAAAATGAAATAAGATGAAAGAAAAAAGGAAGAAAGGAAGAAAAGTTTTATCTACAAGATTTCACAAAATGAAAACAAGATGAAGAAAGAAGATAAGGAAGAAGAAAATTGTGCTCATCACATCCCATGTATAGCTCTAGTTGATGAATAGTGATAAAGCTGTAATCCATAATTATCATTAGCTTGAAATGGGATCAAAATGTATCAAACTAAATGATGCTAGGTATACCTCAATGGCCATACATCCCCCTTGACCCAAATTTGGCTGCATAGCATGGACAGAGTCACCAAGCAAGGTCACACGACCCTTTCCCCAAGTTAAAATTGGTGTGCGATCATATATGTCACGTCGAAGAATGGCATCTTCATCTGTGGCAAGTATCAGATCCATCACATTATCGCACCAACCCTCAAATATTTTAAGCAACCTTTCCTTTTTACCTGCCAAGTTGTAAAACATTAATAAGTAATAAGTAAAACATCTTTTTTCTTTACTAAGTACTTGACTTGAAAAGTTTCGTCTATTTTGGAACAACCCAAAAAGAACAACACATAATCTATTGTGGGACAAGGAGGAAGTAATAAATGACTCAAATTAAAACAAAATGGATATAAAACTTGAAAAAGTATGGTTTTGAATTTAAATGTAATATGGGAAGTTAAATGGATAAATGCTTTCATTTTTAAAAACTTTAATCAATTTTGACAGCCCAAAAAGAAAAGCGCATAATCTATTGTGGGACAAGGAGGGAGTAATAAATGATTCAACACCATTGATCTGTCTGCCACTTATCTAAGGTTAGTCATAGCAGAATTGTCTTCATACGACCTATTCTTAGGGGCAGTATTCTCAGTTTAGTATCACCTATTGAGTTCAACTAACAACACGGTTCAAGAAGGAACATATACCTTACACTTATTGTTCATGCTATAAGAAATGCACACTAAACTAACATGTGCCTATAATGCAGACAACTCCAAATCTTAGCATAATCAAATAATTGACAGGGAAGGGCTAGAAAGATGATGGTGCTCCTCCACCAACCCCATTGAAAACTAAACAGACCAACAGTTGGTAACTTATTCCTAATTTATCTATTTTCTGTAAACTCTGTTTTATTTACATATATGCATGAATTTCCCTCACACAGAGACACTCACAGCCACACATATTGCTGTGTTGTCCTGGCATTATTTTCACTACTGCTAATTGATTTTTCTGAAGAGCTTAAACATCGGAAAAACATAATACCATTAGGACCATCAACACCACCAGGTGCCTCATTGTAAAATGCATACCACTGCATCTTTCCTGCACCCACATCTGAAGAAACGAAGTATTGTTTGTGTCCCAGAAATACTCGGTACCTTCAGAAGAGAAGTACATATATAAGACTCTACACATGATATATATATATATATATATATATATATATATAAAAGAACAATGGTCCAAATCCATGTTCTAAGTAGCTCATGGTGTAACCAAGCCAATGAAGATGAAAAGCAAGCATTTAAACTCAAAATAAAATGAACATACCCAACAGACTCAATGTCAGCAGGCACAAAATCTGCAATACCAGTATAACAAGTGTAGCCCGAGTAAATAGCTTCATTCGGTCCAAATAAGTTCTTCCTCACCTATTGAGAAGCAAAACAGCATTCTAAGATGTTAGTACTAGGAGGAAATTTGTTTGACTATAGGGCTTCCAACCAGGAGTTGAAAATATCAAATATTTTGAGTTGATATAACTTTTTAATTGGGGATGCTGGATAAAGATGTTTGTGAAATAATATGGAGATATTTGATGAACCAGATATTGTGGACACTTCGTCAGACAGTTTTCATACATGTTCGTTATATGTCAACAAAAGAACATATATAAAAGGCAGACAAATTGCATTATTTTTAAAAAAAAGCAGGNGGGGGGGGGGGGGGTCGGATAAAGGGAAGGCTTTATATACAGAGTATAGAATGCTACCTTTGACCATATGCCATCAGCTCCAACCAAAAGATCACCTGCAAAACTCTGTCCATTCTCAAGCATCACAGTAACCTAAACATAGGATTCAAGAGAGAAGAATAAAATGTCAACATCTAAGATTTAGGTGAAACACTAGTATTTAGCGCATCAATCTATCACATGCATTTTAAAAAAACACAGCAAAAAAAAAAAAAAAAAGTGGAAAAGAACTATCTATTAAACACATTCCTTGAGAAGAAGACAATCAAAGAACAATCTCCAACCAGTTAACAGAAAATTACCTTGTCTCCATTATCCTCAAATTCAACAACATTACTTTCATTTATAATGATATCTTCCCCAACTGCACGGGCAAGAATTTGTTGCAAGGTCAATCGGCTTATAACTCTTGTCACAGGAAGCCCCCTTTCCGCTGCAGGTGTGAATGTATCAAACTTGACGTACCTGATACCCAACTACATATCATCATTGAAGCATACAAATATGTCTGTGCACTAGGCATAAAAAGCTTTGAACTACATTAAATATCTGTCTTGGATTGGTCTCTACCTTAGCGGGAATAATTATACTGCCATCCTCTGTTCATACTTGCAGAAGTGAGTATCATTTTCTAGCCATGTTGTTTCCTTAATGTGGGGTTCAACTAACTCGTATCATGAGGGCCACTCCTCTGAGGTAAAAAGTATGTTTCCTTTTTATTTGAAATATGTTAGAATATAAATTTAATAATTAAATTTACCTTTCATATGGCTTAAATTTTTGGGATTAGTGGTAATTTAACAAAATATGAGTGACCCTTACAGGCGGTTAAATCAATAGGGTTCACCACATACCCAGTTTGCTGTATTATATTATCATAGATTCAATTATGTATCCATGAAAGGCCTTTCCATATGAACTGATGCAATTCCAGCTCACTGATCTGTGGCGTGAACTTCAGTTCCGTGGCCTCGTTAAAAATTTGAAGTAGCTTCCTCAAACTTTAACATAGAATATACTACTCTACATCTGGCACAGACCCACATCCATGAACTCCCTGTTTTATAAGTTTAAGAAACCAGACAGTTATGGAAAATAGCTAAGAAGTTGAATTTAAAAATTCAAAAAAAAAAGTTCACGAATTTGCAACAACACCAAATTCTTTTGCAAGATACAAGAACCAGCTACTAGTAGCATACTAACAAAATCAAAACGAAACATTTATCATGCACATCATAACTTAAAGAATCAAACGTATAACAAGAAAAGGTAAAAACCCAATTCAATCCCATAGTTCTAAACAACTTACCAAGTACCAGAAACCCCATCAACGAGCCCATTAATCCTATCCCCAGTTATGCACCCAGCCTTCATAACCTCGTCTGCAACCTCCAAATCAATAGCTTCCAAAGCAGCCAATGCGTTACTCTGTATTTGAATTGGACCCCTGTACTGTCCCTCCCCTCTTATAGCACTCATATCCTTCTCAAACACCACAACATCAAACCCCTTCTTCTTTGCCGCCAACGCGAAAACCAGCCCGCCGATCCCACCTCCGGCCACCAGTATCCGAAGCTTCTTTAGTGGCTCGCCACCGCTTTGCGTTGGCTGTGACACTGTGGGGCCGGCCTCCGCCAGTTTGGCTTTAACCTGTGCCAGTTTCCTCTTCTGCTTTCTGGTTTTGCAGTAATAGTTACAGTGAACATAAGGTGAGAATTCTACTGGGAAGTCCTTGGAAACCAGAGCTGGGAAGGGGGTTCTTGAGAAAAGTGCCGTGGTGGAGGAGTTGACTGAGTTGCAGAGCAAAGTGGAAGCCATTGTTTCTTGGAGAAGCCTTGTGCTTTGGTTGGTTTTTTGAGTACTAAAAGATGGAACTTTCCTTCTGTGGAAGGAAAGAGTGTACGCCTCTGTGCTCGCGCGTGCATTATTAGGAGCCAATCCAATAATCTGAAGAAAAGGATCGTGGTGCACCAATCGTGGTGGATTCCAAAGCCATGTGGCATCCTATGGTGCCCCTCACAGCATTTTCTTCCTCGAGGAAAAAAAAATCTTTGCCAGATTTCTGTGGTCGAGTGCTGTCTATTTAATACTTGCATTTTTTTTTTCTGGTTTTCGGAAAATTTTAAAAATAAATGAATTTTATAATTTAATTAACATTTTAACAAAAATAAGAAAAATAAAAGTTATGTGTATGTCTAGTTTGGAATTTATATATAGGAAAATAAATATGAAAATAGAGTTATTTAATGGGATTAAGAAACTATTTTCCTTTTCTCTCAAGGAATTTAACAAAATTTCCTCTTATTTCCTATGTTTTTCCTTGTCCTGTAATCCTGTTGGAGTGTAAGTAACAAATGGAAGACTAATAGATAGATAGCCGTGTCTAAACTAATTATGAGACGATGTTAGTGGAATCAAGATGTAGTCAAATTTGGTCAAATTCTGGGACCACCATTAAACTAAACAATAACAAATGATGACGACATAAAATAAACAATAACCAGTTTAATTACATGTCTACTCAATTAAGTTAATAGCATTATTTGAACCTAGAGGATTCTTATTGGAAGAGCTTGGTATTAATAATATCACTGAGTTTAGTGGATCTTGATTCAAGCATATTCTATTTACAAAACTAAATAATAATAGGAAAATGATAAATTCACAATTTAAACTTAATTAAGTCTCAATTTTTATTTTAAATGACAATTTCTTTTTTTAAAAAAAAAAAGAAAAAAGAAAATGCATGTGAAGAAGAGAGATCGCTTTAAACTAAAAGAGGGAAGAAAATTTGAGTATAAAAGTTAAGTTTTAATTAAGTTTAAGTTTTGATTGTATTACGACTTATAATAATATAATATTGTACGGATTCCAAATATTTAAAAAAATAACAGAAGACTTCACATCCGTCATTAATATAATAAAAGGGAAAGAGTGTGGTGCTTGTTAAGGAAGTTGACCACCAGATAGAATAGGAAGGGAAAAATCAGGTTTCCTTAACATTAAATAAAGTCGAATGATTGGTTTGTGAGGGCGGTGGTGGGGATGACGTGGAGCGGGTTGGGTTGGTGACACACTGACACTAATACAAAGTAGAAACAATGTCATTGGTTGCAGGTTGGGCACACTAATGGTGTCATATTTTTATTTTATTTTAGACCCTAATGTGCACGTGGCATGTGCTGGCCCCACCGTACCCAAATTTCTGTGCCCTTCAGGCGTATCGAAGGGAAAAACCGACAGAGAGATAGATAATTAAAGAGATAAAAAGAAGGGAAGCTTGGGGCCTCGCACTGCTTCAGGCTTTGACGTGTGGAACAGCGTTTGCCTAATTTTCCTCCACTAATGTTAATGACTGCAAACGTGTCCACTCCTCCTTCTTGGAGTGATGAGTCTACGAGCTCTGGGTCTGGGCTTGCAACTTGTCAGCCCACACAGGCCCATTAGTCCCTTTCACTTTCAATTTCCAGGCTGCTTCCTGTGCTGTTGCTGGGTGTGGGTGCCAAGTGCCACACACTTTTTTTTTCCTTGGAAGAGAGCTCCACAAGCAACATTCGCTCATCACACAAAATAAAATATCAGATATTTTCTGTGTTTTTTAGACGTCTTTTAATATATGAAGCAAAACCATTATGGTGGTGATTTATATACTAAAATTAAGACCATTATTGGCTTTAGCTTGTGTCAGCTGTCTCTTTTGCTTGCGTTTTGTGTGCGAAATATAGCTGGTCTAAAAGAAGAAGGTATTCAAAATCTTATACAAATATGATTAAGATTAAACTTAAATAATGTGAAATATAAATATCGTAACATACTATCACGCTTTCACAATTAAGGTTCACGTACAGTAACTCATTATATTCTATAAAAAGACCCGATGGTAACCTTTTTTTTTTAACTTTTTTTAGTGGCTTCACTTACCTATTAGTATTTTAATTCAACCCATAAATCACTCCCTCTGCAATTCAAACTTGTGAGTAGTGTTTGGCTCTAATACCCAATGATATAAATTTCAAGTAAAATTTACTATTGAAAACTGACTTATAAAGGGAAGATGTCCAAAAACTTATGTACACATAGTTAATATTACACTTAATTCATGTAAGACACAAAGACCACCGTAACATAAACCCAACTCATTATTATAAATCTGAGAAAAAAGTATATTATCCTATAGACATAACCAACGAGGTGATTATTTGGTTTAGATGACTGATATGGGGTACAAATTGAGTTGGTACATCCCACCAAAAGAAGAAAAAAAAATTAAGTTGACGAAAATAGATAACTGTTGTCACTATCTGTGAAGGATATAGTCAGGCATGTTGATCACATGAGGAGGCATGGGTACATAGTACTTCCATAAGCGGCTACGCATGACGAATTCCATGTGGTCTTTGTTTTTATCTTATGCCACAAGAAACATTGCACGTTATGATAACTATGGTATGGTGGCCTGGTTACCATCAACATACATTGTATATGCAATAATGCCTCTCATGCTCAATCAAGTTGTAGAGATTCAGTGTAATAGTATTCAGGATATTGCACACGATTCAATGTATTTTATTTTGTCGCTCATTCAAATTTAAAATTGTTGTCATAATTTGAACCGTTCACCTAAATAAAATGTATTGCATACTTTACAATATCTCCATCTCGATAATAATATTAGCGGGATTGCTGGTTTGGCGAGATAATTTAGTTTGCCGGTAATATGAGTGAAAAGAGACGTTAAAATCACAGCGACAATTGAATAGCTATTAAAATCCAAATGGTACCATTTGCAATACGTCCCATTGCCTTGCTGATTCGAGGGTAAAGGACCAACTGATGAGCATCCAAAGTCTTGTTCAATCCCATTCATTATTCTCCTTCCTTCCCAGTTCCCCTCAAAAACATTTATCCCCACTCTGTGCCTGTACATGCATACTCATCTCTTGTGAAGTGGTAGGCCATTGGCCAAGCAATAATGCCCCTGCTCCTTTTATTAATTATGAAAATATTAATTACATTACTATGTTAACCAACGTCGCAACAGTCAGATAAATTCATTTCCATGGTTTTAGCTGGACCCTCTTTCACCGAACCGAAGCCTGGGTGACAGCCACTTGACCATCAACGTACCCTGTGTACTGTTAACCCCTGACACCTTTCTCGACCAGCCAAGCGGTTCCTCTCCCGAAAGAATTACCCATCTAAGGCAATCATCGAGACATGTATCACGAGTTGTCGCCTTTTTTCTTTTTGTGATATCTAGGCGTGATGTTCTTGGAATGCTGTAACAAGTGTTACGGTCTCTCCAATTTATCATCTCTTTTAGAAGTCATATTCTAGGTATGATAATCATGTTCCGAATATTGGGACCGGAGTGTTGCATATACTGTCAAAGCACGTTCACTTTGTAAGCCAAGTTCGTAGATTTTGTTGTGTCTGATTCCTTGATTCGATCCAAAATCTGGCACTACTAAGGGACATTTCAAGAGCGTTTTGAGTGGCCAAATCCAATCAAATCTCAGTACACTACTGAGGCCTAAAATATGTCGGAGCTACAGCTGGATCAGCGACAAATATGCTTATAAAAGTTGCGAACAAGTGAAACCTTCCTTTTTTTTTACAGCAAACAGAAAAAGACCAGCTTCACTGCTAAGCCTTAGACAGCCGGCGCTGTAATCGAGGAACCATGAAGAAGGGCTCCGTTTCTTCCCACAATTTGGGTACATTGCAGAGCCCGGGAGCTCCTATTTACCGGGATGAAAGTGTTGGAAGCCAAAAGGGTTGGAGCTCAGAACGGCTACCGTTTCCAAGAAAGAGCAGGAGTACTCGGAGGCATTTGAGTGCTGCTTCTTTGATGCCATTCAATGGCGGAAGGACACTGCCTTCAAAGTGGGAGGACGCTGAGAGGTGGATTTGTAGCCCGATTTCCGGAAATGGCATCGGAAAAAATTTAAATTCCCAGCGTCCCAACCGGCCCAAGTCCAAGAGTGGTCCGATTGTGCCTCCGGAGGTTGCGTACTATTCGCATTATTCACCTGCAATGCAGGGGCTTGAAGGTGGCAGTGCGACGAATTTCCTGGCGGGTTCTCCTTTATCAGCTGGAGTGCTGGCTGCTGATGGTCTCTTTGTTCGTTTTGGTAGTGGTGATGGAGGAAAATCTTATCTTGTGCCTGCTGAGAACAATTTGGTTGTGCAATCGGCTAGCTTGCCTGGATGGTCGGAGATGTTGAGTGAGCTTTCATTGCCCAGCTCTCAAGGTACGATGCTTTTACTTTCCCCCCCACCCCCTTTCACAGGCAAGTTATAAAGAATTAATTCAACCTGATTTTGATATTAGGCTAGCATGTTTAATTCATTCTATCTGTATCAGAAACCACTGTGAAAATTAAAGTACCAGCTATAGGACTCAAAACACCAGGATTTCGAGTCATGTGGTAGAGGTACGGGGAGGGGGAGGGCTATTAGTAGACCCATGAATTCGAAGCAAACCTAAACACGAAATTAGTCGGTTATGATTAAAGGGTATGATCTATTTAATTGAATTGATTAACATATATAATTTTATGCATATGCCTTTAAACTTAAACGATCCGAACTTGACAATAGACATTTAGGACTAACAATTTTTTACATGATTCACGAATCTAACATGAAATCTGTTACAAGATAAAATCTAATCAACTCAAACATATGCAAGCAAGGTAACAATCCCATGATTTCATCCTCCATGTTTAATGGGATTGCATATTACTTTCCATCTATAGCAGCCCTTTAACCCATGATTCACTCCATGATCTATGGGATGTGTTCCATTCATATGCCTATATATTGTTCTCGTTTGTAACATTCAAATCACTAACTTATATTGGTGTTCTTCTCCTTCTTCCCTTTCTTCTTCTTTCATCCCATATAGTGTTTTAACATGACCCGAACTTAACAAGTAAACATGAATTAGCTCCCAACCTAGGGGCAATGCATGTGATATGTAGCTGTTTCATAGACATTCAATGGCAGAATCAGTCACCCATTAGCCAGTATTTCGAGGCATTAGATGAGTGGAAAGGTTCTCATTTTCTCACAATCATATTTGCATTTTAAATTTCCCCTTAGGTATCCAATTCAACTTGCCAGGATCAACTCTTAGACAAATTCATAGATTCAGGCGGAAATCAGGTTAAAAGGATTTATTAAGGAATACTGCTTACTAAAAGGTTTGAGATAAAATTGATCTGTTGCTGGATATGTAAACTTAAAAAAGTCTTTACATGTTTGCTTGGCTCTACTGGATTGGATCATATGCACAGATGAGAAAGTGGATGGAACTGAAGAAACTATGGAATGTCATGCTGTTTTAAGACGAGATATGGCAACCCAAATGAGCCCTGAGGGTAGCATCAACTCATCTCCTAGAGGGAAGTCTTCATTTTCTCCAACTCCTCCATCTTTCCCGTCCATTATGGAAACACAAGGTGACAACTCTCCTAAATTAGAAGTCAGGGATGTGCAGGTTGACAAACGAGCCACTGTTATTCGGTGGTCTAAAAGACAGAAAACCTATGTCACTAAGAAAGGGTTGCCACATGTTGAAGACTTCAATAAACATGCCAAGGAAGCTCAAGCTTCATCTTGGGATATTGCAGAGGCAGAAATGAACATCTCCAAGTATGTTTTCTCTACAGTTTTCTTGCAACTCTCCTGCATCATCCATTAGAAATTGTATATCCTAGAACCAACAATTTGAACATAAACCTTCTGTTTCTGGGAAAAGTTGGTGGCGTTATATGGTCCCATGCAGAAAGACTTTGCCAAATAATTTTATTAGCAATTGTGCAGGTTGCAAAGAGAGGAAGCCAAGATCACTGCATGGGAAAACTTGCAGAAGGCAAAAGCTGAAGCAGCAATACGAAAACTTGAGGTGAATTCATTTCCAGCTCTGCTGCTTTTTGTTCTTGGAAGGATCCATTTCGAAGCACTTTCTCGTCCTCTCAAAATTCTTTATGAGAAAGCAAGTTCTTTTTTTTAAAAAAAATAAAAATAAAAATTACCGAGATCATATCATTCCGTGGCCTTCACTGACTACAAAGCTTGGTGGTTCAGATGAGATTAGAAAAGAAGAAATCGTCATCAATGGATAAGATCTTAAACAAGCTGAGAATGGCAGAGAGGAAAGCGCACACAATGAGAAGCGAGGCGTTAGTCCATCAAGGCCATCAGGTCCCAAAGGCTTCCCGCAAGGTTGTTTCCTTCAGAAAGTACGTGTGGTTGGGTTCCTTCAGTAGTTGCTTTACCACCGATGCGTTCTAAAGCCTCCTAGAGTCCATTAAAGGCCAGAATTTTTACTGTCTTCTGAACTTCGCTTTGTTGCATTGTATAACGATACGTGGATGTATTTAGTAATCAAGAATATTGTGCATAAGAAACATGATCATGTTCTTGAATACTTGAACATCATAATTGACTCTGCACAAAGAAGGTTCCTCGTTTTGCAGCATCAATGAGACACTAATACAAACCTCAAGTAAGATTTACTATTGAAAACCAACTTCCAAAGAGAAAGATGCTTAAGAGCTTTTATACACATTTGAGACACTTAAAAACATAACATATTACCAAAGATCCTCTTTATTCTATAGATCGCCCATTTCGTAACTTGAACCCATGACACTAAATGATACCAATCAGCTTGCAAAGAAAAAGTATCCAAAAACTTATATACACATGATTAAAATTGCACCTATACCAAAATCATGTGTGTGCAGCACTTATGATCGTAATGGACTTGTGTGGTTCCATAATGGAGCAAACAAAGTGATAAGTGAACACGAAGGCACCATGTGACAAGTTACCACTAATTATAGGACAATAGCCAAAAACCTGAGGGCCGGCTTTCTACGTTCATGGAAAGATTTATTGTGCAAACCAAGTATCAATAAAATTAAGAAGTTGACACACAAACAAATTCATACTCCCATCGTAATAGATCAACTTCGACAAAACATTCTACTAATAAATTTAAGTGATTCAATTAACAAAGACTGCAAAGCATTTTGTCGACATCCCTAAACGATTGAGAAGCAATGCCAAGCTCTCCGAGGCCAAAACTCATTAGTATGGCCTATACCTCCAATCTCCTCTTGATGGTCTCCCACTGCTGATTCCATAACCCCACTGCAAAACAAAGATGGCATCGTGTGAAAAATTAGTAGACATCAAGAAATCATTATCAAGAACAGACACATCAGAGACGCAACAATTCATTTCTTAATTGAAGATGACATGAAGAACTAAGACTACATCGAGCAACAAATTACCTCAACATAGAAAACAACCTACTCTTCATAAGACAATAGTATTCTCATTCCAAAGATTACAGAAGTATCAACAGAAATCAATTACTAGACTGCCATTGTAATTCTTGCCAATTTAGGAGAACATTACAGATATACTTACATCATCAAAGTCCAGGCTTCCATACATCCTGCCATATGTCCGCATGGGACCACCATAGCCTCCAAAGGGTGGTTCTGCACTATTCATCATAAAATTTCCACTGGGACCAGCATCATCAAGAGGTGTGGCTGAGTCTATTGCAACCTGAAGAGCAATTTAATAAATTAAAACTTTAAACTTCTACAAAATTTCAGGGTTGAAAATGGTCACAGTAGACCAAGTAGAATCAGAAATGGGTACTGTTGAAAAAGCCCAACTCCCTAACCCAGCTCACATCTTAAAAATCGAAAAGAGGGGGGGAAAAGCTCAACCAACTAATCTTGGCACCATAAAAACCACAAAATTCACTGAGCCATCAAATGGGGACTGTTGAAGTCCCAAAAGTAGTCAGATGTCAGGGGGGTCGGCATGAACAGTAGTTAGAATTGCAAGATCATAAAGGAATTCAATTTAATACCTGATGTCCACAAATTTCATGAGACCTGCGAGATACACGATCTGCTACACCGTCATCAGCAAAAGTTACAAAACCAAAACCTCGGTGGCCAGTTCTCTTAGGGTCCTATATTTATAAACATTTCGTGAGACTGTCAGTTACCTTAAATCAAACTTCTACCCATATAATATGTAGCTAGCTTACCCTTGGAACATAGACATCTAATATACGGCCAAATCTACCAAAATACTGGCGGAGATCTTCTGCGCTTGCCTCCTGAGGAAGCCTGCCAATGAAAATCTTTTTGCCCATTCCTCGAGTAGACTCACCCCCTGATCCAACATAATAAGGAAAATTTACTGCATCGATTAATACAACTGGCAAACAATTGACACGCATAGTCTCAAAGGTACTTACTGCCATAAACTGGGCCAGGATGATCATATAAAGTAGGAGCACCAATTGCTGCATATCTAGTTGCTGCAGATATATAAGCACTGTATGCGCCATATCCAACCTGGGGCATTCTGCCTATTGGCCTGAAGTCATCTTCCTGAAAATATTACATTATATAGCTTAAATTTAGTATAAAAATAAAAAAATAAAAAATAAAAAAAGAATAAAATTCAATTCTTAAAAAAAATAGACAGGAAAAAAAAGGTGCAATTAAAAGAGAAAAAGACTACATGCTGTTACTTGCCTTTGGTGTTGCTCGATCAACAACTACAGTAGAACCTCCCAATTCATGAGTTTCAGCCATCAAATTGTCCACGGAATCTGCAGATCAGAAAAGATGATTCCAATTAGTTTATTAATGATCTTGTCATTAATTTGTTACTTTTTCCCCTTAAAAGAGAATGCAAACAGGATAAGAAAAGCTCTCTGTTCTTTTATTGATCGTGTATAGATTAAACATTTGTAGTTTTCGAGTAATTTTTATTGGCAATCCTGATTTCTTAAATATTAGAAGTTTAAGGAAATAAAGGAAAGCAAATCTAAGGTTATCTTTGTAAGTGTATCTTGGGCAAGTTTTTTTTTTTTTTTTTTCCTCTTTTTTTTTTGAGAAGGTGTTTTGTGGTGCCATAAAGGTGAGAAATTTATTATTGATAGGTCCACATTTGAGAAAGTGTTTTCTATTGAGTACACCTACTTATTTTGAGAAAACCTAACCAGATGAAGAGCTGACTCTTATAAAAAAAATTAAAAAAAGAAAAAAGAAGAGAGTAGTCATGTGGTCACCCAAAAGGTTGGATGCATGGCCCCCCGTGTTGATACTAGTTTATTTTGTTTATCAAGTAAGGTTTGTACTTGTTTTTCTATATAAACTTACCTAGGACAGCTTAGCCACAACTTAGCCACAACTTATGTGATATTTTCTTTAGTTTTCAATAAGAAACACTCGATGGGTGATTTTCTATCTATTTGTCTAAAATCCTTGATTTTGTTCTTGGTTTTGGGAAGAGTTGTTAATCTAGTGTTGTTTGTTTTGCAATCCATTGCACCATGCTGCATCACTTGTCCTATGGCCAAGCGGCCACCCCTCTCCTCTGCTAAGGGTGGCCACATGAACACTTTAATCACTTCTTTAATTTTTTTAATATTTATTTTATTGTTATTTTCAGTTTGAAAAGTATTAAAAAAAAATTGATTTAAAAAGTGTTTTGTGTTGTTTGTTAATGTGCTTGAGATGAGTGGAAAATTCAAACTGAAAAGAAAAAAACAAGAAGAGAGTAAGTTAGCAAACATGGCCTAAGTTTTTGAGCATTTCACATATAGACAAAATGAACTTTATATGTACAGATCAAGCTGATAAACACTCATCCGATGTTTATACGATGGATTCAATCTCCTCTACATGATAGATGTTATTGGAAAGAAAAACATATGATGATAACATCCAAATTGCCAACGTCATGCAAAAGATAGCTGCATTGCACCAAGTAAAAGTAAAATGATCCCACCTGCACTTGCAAAAGTGATAAACCCAATTCCACGATGCATTTTTGAGCCTTGATCCTTCACAACAAAGAGAACAATTAAATCGTGTTAATTCCAACCAAAGCAATAGTTGCATAGAAAAATAAGATTTTGTATTTGTGCATGTATTCATGTATGTTAAATATGTTCATGCGGACATGAGTGCCTATATACCTACAAGCTCATAAAATATGCAATATCATTCTCTAAGACATATTGAGAGAGAGAGAGAGAACCTTAGGCATGTACAAATCTGTTATATCGCCATATTGCTCAAAATGACTGAAAAACCAAAAAAGAAGGAACATTATTAAGACAACCATGTTCATTCCTCATTATTGATTTATGATAGATATTACCAAATGTATAACAAAATTGAGTATTCCGGTAATCTTGAAATCATCTCTATTACCTACGGAAGGATTCTTCAGTCACGGATTGTGGGATCCTGGCAACAAAGATCCTAGTAACTTTCTTTGCAGGTGCTCTCATTTCCTCCTGCAATTGATAAAAATTACATATATTGTCAGCAGAATATTAACATTTAATTTCAGGGAATACAAGTGAAAGACAGAAAATTGTAACAAAAAAATGAAATTGACCAATAAATAGTACTGATATATAATATTATAACAGAACCTTAGGAGTAGCCACTTTAACTTCCAGCATTCTGTTGCCAAGGAAGTGCTCGCTTGACAATGCATTCTACAGCCAGAAAGATGTCATGCATCAGATATTATCAAACATATAGTACATATTCAAATTTGTAAAAATTCAATATGTATCTGATAAGACAACAACATCCCAAAATAACATGAGAAGTAAAGAACAGAGCCTAAATTCCAATGAATCTAAATTTGCACCAACCTTGGCATCTTCAACTGACACAAATGTTACATATCCGAAACCACGAGACCGGCCTGTCGACCGCTCCTGAATCATGGACAGAAAGTTAAATCAGCCTTAAAAAGTAATCTAAATTAACAGAAAACAATTAAAAGGAATCAATATATCCAAGCACAAATAAAAAAATGCAGTCACCTAATTGTCTATCTGTGAAAAGCATATTGCATTTAAATTGGTATGAGAAATTAAAAACATCATTTTTCTTGTAGAGAATAAAAAAGTCTCATAAGGGTCCAACTTGGTCTTCCACTTAAACCCATAGGCTCAACAATATCCAGATCTAGTCTCTACCTATTTCACATATACCACCTCCTAGTGAGGAAAACAATGGTTCTAGTTCATCTTCTATGAAAATTCTTCAATCTACATCCGGGCTTCATGCAGAAGTAGGACTATACATGCATCTGGAAGTAAGGTAAGATACTCAACTGCTGCAGAAACCACAAATTGCCCTCGGTGAAGGTGCTATTTACCAGGCAATGCTAAGTTGCCAATACATATTAACCGACAAGGTTGTCAAAAAAGTGATGTCTATGATATTTCTTTGTAAGATTTTAAATCGTATGCATGATGAAGTAAGATGAATTTAATATTAATAAAGAAAAAGTACACATCAAAAAGCTACCTACAACTTGGGAAAATAATTAATATGTTCACTTGTCACTTCCATCTCAAGAGATTGCATTGTTTGTTAATATGTTTTGAGAGGTCTTTTTTGTTTATTTTGTTTGAAAAAGTGTTTTGATAGTTATAAAGGTGAAAACTTTATTTGTGTTTTTACAAGTGTTTTGTGTTTAGGTTGTTTGTTAATGTTGAAGAGAAGAGAGAGAGAGAGAGAAACCAAGAATTTTAACATTAATTACGTTGGACAGATTCTTTGTTTTTTTTCCCCGGGGGGGGGGGGGCGGAATTACGTTGCACAAATTCTTCAATACGGGAACCAATTTTATCCCAAATTCCCGTCCATACACAATCTAAGAACAAATAATGGGAAAGAAGAGCATATAATATATGTTATTCATCAAGTTGCCAGGCAGTGAAGAATGCGAGGTTAAAATAAAAGGAAAGGCCGAAAGGGGCTGGCTAACCTTCATGACAATGCAATCCTCCAATTCCCCAAATTTGTTCATATAGTCTCTCAAACCCTCCGTATCCACGTCCCATGGAATACCCAGAACCTACAAACGCAAACATTTCCCCACATTAACAACAAAATGAGCTAAATTTAATTTTTTGTACATCCTATAGATACTAATTCATACGAAAATGAATAAAATTGAGACAAGAAAAGAAAAGAAAGAGCTAACCACAAGCTTTCGGTCCATGAGAGAGTTGGAGAAGGCTTCGGTGTAACAAAAGAGAAGCGAGAAACCCTAGACCACACACAAAAAGACAATCTCTCTCTCGTCTCTCTAAATCTCTCACTCTCTCTGCCCCCTGCACATGATAAGCACACCTCTTTCTCACACACATGCGTCAAATACCAAATGAAACTCACCATTTTCAACCTTTTTGTGGTTTTCTAATCCTTCAATCTGCGATTCAAAGAGCTCGAAGCAAAAGGAAAATTTGATGAATTTACGCGCTCACTGACCTTTTGGGAAATCTCTGTGGGACTTTCACAGACCCTAAACGCAGAGCTCTCTCACCTCTCGTCCTCTCGTTCGCTCGCGCCGCTCAGGACCTCCTCGTATTCGAGGAATGGAACGGTGCCGTCTGAGTGCTTTTAGAGGGCTCGTGAGTGAGAGGTCATCGGGTGTTTCTAGGACCACCGTGGTCTACCTTTAGGAACTGGCCACGTAGCTCATTGACCAGGATAAACGCGGTACAGTCCGCAGTGCGCTACAAGTCGTTTTTAGGTAGTAGAACGAAAAATTGTCTCGATCTATTCATCCAAACAAAAAAACAGAAGAAGAAAACGTTACAAACAAACGAACAAAAAAGGAAAATATTAATATGTACGCAAGCGTCTTATTTTTATATTTATTTACAATTAAAATAACAATTTGTTCTTACATTTATTTGTTTTTAGTTTGTTGAGGGTATAAGTGTTCAAACGATTATAATCGTCAGTTATTGGTTATAACCGTAACTACAATCGACTAGGGCGGTTATTTATTTTTAATAACCGCAACCGCCTAGACAGTTATTGGTTATTTTATAACCGACGGTTAGTAATTATTTAATCCAATAACCGCATGTTTATAACTTTTTTTATAAAAAAAATAAGCTTTTGAGCTTTTTAAGTGTTTTAGGCATTTATTTATTTATTTTTGTCTTATTTTAAGAGTTTAAGGCTAAAATGTTCTAAAAAAAATGAATATATATATATGGCCAAATAAATTTTAGCCCAAAAACATTGCCCAAATCCATTAATCCAAATTAAATGAAAAAAAATTAAAAAGACAAATCCCAAATCTATATATTTAATACCAAAACGGCGTTGTTTTAGATGTTTTATTTATAAGTTTATTAATATAAATATTATATATATTATAATATATAAATAAAGGCAATTATTAGTTATAAGTTATAACTGCCATTCCCTCTTTTCAAAAAAAAAAAAACTTTCATTCTCGAGTAATTCTAAAAGTCTATTTTGTATCCCTCTTGAGTCCCTCCAAGAATAATGTGGCTATTAAAATCACCATTTAATTAAAATCCAATAATGATCAATCACAAACCTAATGGTGATTTTAATAGCCACATAATTATTAGAGGAACTCAAGAGAGACATAAGATGGACTTGTAGCATTATTCGTCATTCCCTATCCCTAAAACCGCTAACCGCCTTAGTCAGTTAGCGGTTATCGGTTTGCGATTATAATTGGTTATTGATTGGTGGGTCGGTTATAACCGACCCGCTTGAACACCCTTAACCCAGGCCATGAGTGTGTTAATTGCATGTTAATATTAATTAAATAATTAAATATATTTGTTTTTTATTGGATTAAATTTTTGAAACAAGTAATAATTTGCTTCTCATTTTAATTAGATATTGAACATGTTAAATCTCACTTATTTCTCAATTATTAAAAATGTAAGTTCAAATATTAATTAAATAAATTTATTTTATTTTATTGTTTTCAAAATAAAAACATTATCAAACAACCCATTTATGTCACATAAATATCATAATATTTATATCACATAAAAAAAAATAAAAAAATCTGAAAAACATTAACGGACAGAAGCAAATACATCCTCACACTCGATCACAATATACAAATTAGGCAATGAAAGTAAAATGAATTAATACAAATTTGCTCCTCAAACTGTAGTAGTCACTATAATTTGATGTTGATTTTCTGGGTCCTTGGGTGGGAGGAATAAGTCAGGGGATCCCAGCCGAGTGGCATTGACATAATCCTGGGGGCAGTGAGCTGGCACTCCTGGCATTACTAAACCAATTACCCTAAATATTTTGAGGAGTGAGCTTTCTCTGTACTCGGGTCCCTTTTTGTACTTAATAGTAAAGCTTCTAATCAGCTCCCAAAACGCATTTATCATCATGGGAATCGCTCCCAATGGTGAGAAATAGTTCTTGTTTGGCTCCTCTGCAACAATCTGCATTAAAAGAATGGATTTTTGTTTAGTGGGTTTTCAAAGGGCATGCATGACAATAAGAGAAAAAAGATGTGCTTAATTACGTACCTTCCCTTTATATGCTCTGTTATAGTATAGGCACGTCCCAAAGTGCTTGAACATTAGTGTTTTGTCATCGTAGGGCAATCTAGCCACCATATCATTACTGTAAACAAATCTAAAATAGCGTATGTTATAGTCCTTGAGCTTTTTTTCCATAAACTCCCCAAACTTTTCATCTCCAACCCTAGGCTGCCCAAAAGTATAAACACCACCCAATCTCTCCAGCAGCAATTTCTCATCGTGCATTAACAAGATTGCGGGAAAGAGGATTGCTAGAGCCCCACCCAAGCTGTGCCCTGTCAATATATACGTTGCTTGATCATTTTCTTGCAAAAGTTCTTTCAGCTTGTCTCTAATGGCATAGTAAGCTAAGGCTTCAGGGCGGCTGTCATTTTGTTTGACTTCCTTAGGCCAACCGAGATTCTTCTGTAAACCCAGGGCTTTCATAAACCCACCATGCATTTTCCCCACATCTTGGATTCCGTACCAGGAGATGTCGAAGTCAGAGCACCATGCATCTGAATCAAAGGGCTCGGTGCCTCTAAAGGCCACAACAATGGTGTCGTGGTTGTGGTCAGCATTTTTATCACGAAGCATGAAGGCTTGTGTTGTGGCTTTTTCTTGATGCTCTGCATGATGCCAGGCATGAATGAAAATCGTTTTAAAATTTTTGGGAAGCACTAAAATGGCGTATTTTTTGATGAATTTAAGTTGCTTCTTACCGTTCCAGAAGTCATAGGAATCCAAGAACTCCATCTGCTCAAGACAAATACATTAATTGATCCAACAAATAATATATATATATATACGTACATGAATTGAATGACAATATTTAAAGATATAAATACCTTCCAATGATCCTTGACTATAGCTTCGAGATAGGCTCTGTTCTCATACGATGCTTTAGAAGCCATCATAGCCAGTGCTGCATTGTACCTGCCATCTCCACACTTGATGCTACTGTCCAACTCCACTCGCTTGTCCAAATTACCAATAAACGACAAGAAAGTTGCTGATGTTTTATCCGGTTTTACCAACCTCCCTACATAAAGAAAACCGAATTGAGACTGACCGACTTCCAGTGAAAAAAATCACTTCAAATCCTCATCAACGGTACAGATTATCTTCAAAGAAAAAATAATTGACTTTTCTATGATGTTACCATCTTTACCGTTAATTTTTACGCCCAAACTCCGATTGGTCATAAACTTTGTCGCAGGTTTTGCGTGGGCCTGCTTTAGTATTATAGACATGTCTTTTTGAGAAAAATTGTGTTATATATGCTAAAAGCTTTTCATCATATTGACATTACTTATTAACTAAGAAAGTAGTTAATTGGGCTCAAACGAGAAATTAACACATGTTGGAAAAAAAAGCATCTCACCGCGCGGCGCGCGTCACGCCTGTCGTAATTATTCTCCATGAAGGATGACGGTAAAAGTCATACGTGGGCTATTAGAAAGAAACGAGGCAATGGCCAATGGGCCCAGGGAAGACTTTGGGATCATATTCCTCGTAGCTGGTGCGGCTGGTGCCTCTCCTTTTCTCACTTCGTTCTACATATTTTTCCACGATTTAGTGGAGCTACTATCTTTCTTCTTCCTTTTTATTATCTTATGGAAAAGCACAACGATTACTTTATATCCCATTAAATTCATAAATATCACCTGTTTATTTTATTTAAGCATTTAAAATAAATTATATTTTAATATTTAATAAAAAAACATAAATTATTAAATTCTTTAAAAAGAGTTTTTTCATTAAATACTAAAATATTGTTTATTTTAAACGTTTAAATGAGATAAACGATTAAAATTTATAAGTTTGAAAATCTCAAATTTTAAAAAAATTTAAGAGATCTCGATCCATAAAAATGTATCATTTTTTGTCCACACCAAAAAAAGATAAAATGTTCCACCTTATCATCATGAATAATCATGCAGCTACATGACCAGAGGGGAACTTTAAACTTTTAAATATCTCTCCGATTCCAAATATAAGGTCAGGACCGACCGATCGATTGAGGACTCCATAATAATGGCTCCATTAATTGCGTAGAACAAAAGAAGTGAACTGAAAGAACATTGTATTAGGATCCTTTTCCAAGAACATTAGTGGGGCACTGGGCCTCATAAATCATAATCATATTTTCGTGTCATAACAGCTAATGTCCCAGTATATATATACTGTCCAGTGTCCACTAAATACTAATCAAACGAAAATGAAAAAAATAAAATAAAATAACGAATATTTTCTTCATCTTTCAATCCAAGGGGTACCAATTTGGACGATGCAAACCGTGACATATCCACGTGAATGATCGACCAAGTTGTACGTTGAAATAAATAAATTCCCCTGTAACCTTTTATCTTCATTCAATTAAAAAAAAAAAAAATTGTTGAAATAAATCTACTTAATTAACTAAGAAACAAAATCAAACAAAACATTCTTAGATTATAAAACACCTCTGCCTGCATGCATTCTCGTTTTATATTAATTTTAATGCATATATTCTCTTTCAAGTCGGAATATCAAAAACTGTTGAGACGACAGTTTTTGTCCCATATATCTCCTTGCCTAGCTGTTCGGTGGCTGTCGAACGTCAGCAAAATTGGGGGGAAAGGGAAATCATCGAACCCTATACATATAATGATATAAACAATAACCCTACATATAAATATACAAGACAAATGCACAAATCCCTTATATGGGAAAATATTAATTCACGTGACAAGCATTCATTTAGATCTATTTTTCAAATATCGATCACCAACCATTCTACCAAATTATTAAGCTTGGATATATACTCTTTCGATCGATCTCTAGACTTTCAATTCATTCATTTATTTTGTCAAGCAACATATTAATTAATTGAAGTATAAGAGTGGTTATAGTTTACTCTATTTTACAGGTGACCCAAACATTACTTCATCATATAAAGTAAGTTGTATCCTTATAACTCACAAACCTAGAATGATGATCAGTGTTCAAAGGCAAAAGCAAATAGAGGGGAAAACTAAAACTAAAATTATAATAAGATTTTGCAAAAAAATCTTGAACAGTAAATCCCAGACTTATTATGCAACTCCAAATGAAGTGAACGGCCACAAATTCTTCTGCTTTCTATACTATCTTTTGGACCAATACAGTATGCAAATTAACCACTTATACATGCCCATGGCCATTATACTAGATCGAGTAAAATCCCACATTTTGTGGATAAGATCCAAACAATTCCAGATATTAAATGAGACAGATTTAGCAATTTTTGAGGCTGTGTTTGCAAAGATTAATGTTATATTGATTAAGAGGATCGGAGGAGGAGAGTACTGACCTCGTATAAGATTGAGGAAGAGGACACCAAGGTTGCGATTACATATCACAAGGTTGAGCCACATCTCGATCAGCCATCCAATGGCTTGGAGCGGCTTGGCCACAAAAAGCAGGAACTTTTGGGCCAAAATAGAGACAAAAATGAGCCACCTACGGCGAAAGCTTTCCTCCTTGCCCTCGGAGGTGTCGACGAAGTCTCTGTTCTCTAGGTCACTGGAAAATAAGATGCGAATGAGATCCAAGAAACGCACTTCCTCTGGCTTCAGCAGAAAATGACTGCTAGAGAAGCCCTTGTCGCAAGCCAATGAAGCCATGGCTGTATGCTATAATTACAGAAGCAAAGATTTTGCTTTGCGCATGCGCCCTTCACTCTTTATATAGATGGAGATGCCACACGCTGACGCTGCTTCGTCTAATTAACCACAGCCGCAGCCCGCAGGGGTTATTGTTCAAGGCGTAGAATAAATCTCCATGAGTGCTAGATGGGTTAGGTCCTTTTTCTGTTGAGCAGTAGTAGGGTTAGTTTAGTCATCAATGCTGATCAACAATAATCCCTGCCAAGTGGCAACTAACCCCTTTGGTTATCATCTAATTTCTTTTTCTTTTTCTTTTTTATACAATCGAGGAGAAAAAATTAATAGTTATTTTAAACAAAAATATCCCTGGCTCTGTTTGTTTAAATTTTTATTAACAAAACTATTAATAAATAATTCAAACGCTTTAAAATATATATATATATTTAATTATTTAATTAGTATTTTAATACCTTTTTTCAACAAATGAGGTTCAACACATAAATTTTTTTAATGAAATTTGGTGAAATGTGGAGTCAATATTAATCATTTAATTAATATTTTACTAAAAAATAAAATCTCAAAATACATTAACAAGTCTAGCCTAATTCTTTTTTCTAGTCAAATTCCACATTACTAAGCGGGCCTGTTTGGGGTTTCACTAAATTAATTGATATGAAAACAAATATATATATATACATATATTGTAAGAAAAAATAAAAATGTAATTTTATAGTAATTTTTAATTTAAATAATAATAAACAATAATTTATTTGATATGAAAAAACATGAATATTGAAAAATTTAATTGTTTGAGAAATAGTAGGGTCATTCAAGTCTTTTGGTAAACAACCAGCACGTTTCACATGCTCCATTTTAACATATTTATTTATTTATTTTCTAAACAATAAAGGGAAAGGGGATTACAAGGGGGGTCATTTTAACATATTTAATTATTGACTTCATTTGACCCCACTAAAAGTTTACTTTTCCACTTGATGGTCATTGGTCAGTTCTCAGATCAGAGGCTAAACGTGTGCCACAATTTTATTTATTTTAATTATTTTTTTAATCTGAGCAAAGCGACTAGAGCTGGCTATGCAACATGATCTCATCTGATTCCACCCGCTCTCATGTGTAATCTTCTCATTCCTTCTATTTAAAATTCTACATTTTCTTGGTTAAAAGTAATATTCAATTTCTATGAACAACTTTACATAAGAATTTGGTAGCAATTCAGGAGTGTATTTATACTTAAAATATACATATATGGAAAAATTATATTTACTCCATTGATTTTTATTTAATTTAGATTTAGTTGTTGTATTTTCAATTTAAGTTTATTTGTCATTTTACTATTAAAGTTAACGGTTTATCATTTGATTAGTTGGTACTCATATCAATGCAACATTAACAAGTGTCGAGTCATCCATAGCAAAATAATAATAAACAAAAAACAATCGATTTGAAAACCAACATATATGAGAACTTAAAGAGCAAACTCACGTCCAGTCATTTCCCTCTATTACGCTGGTACTCAAAGAATAGAGTTTGCTCTTTATGTTCTTAAACTACTGATAAATAATATATGCACTCTCAAGTGTACATTTATTGACTTGACGGTAAAATCACCCTTAAATTTTCAGTCGACTCGGTTCTCTTAGCTAGGTTAAAACCTTGCATTATATATCTATATGTTTAAAAAAAGAAACAAGTTGGGGAAAGTCCACATGTCCCTCAAACTACCATCAAATTGACAATGTCCTTTCAAAACTTTTAATTGTAACAATGTCCCCCCCCCCCCCCAAAATTACCAAAAATTGTCAATCTTTCCCTCAATGACGAAACTACCCTTGATAAAATAAAAAATACTAAANCCCCGTTTTTCTTTTGCTCCTGAGGACTCCAACTCACAGAGCTCGTGTTCTCCTCCACGACCAAATGGGTCTTTCCCATGAAACTCACATTGGCCGGCACCAAATCGTTGTTTGAGAAATCAAATTCGGTCCCGAAACCATCCGATGATAAATGTGAAATGAAAATTGCTGGGCAAACATAAGAAAGAGATGATAAATGGGAAATTTTGGTAGATTCTTTAAGGGGTGGGAATTATTCTTCCAAGTGATTTGAGTCTGGACTCTGTAAATGGCCGAAGAAACCCTAATTAAGTCCTACAGACTGAATCACGTCGTGATTCTCGGTCGCCATCTTCCATTTCTTTTGGTCAGGGCTTGGACCAAGAGAAATCGAAGATGGCGACCGAGAATACCCAAATCGTCTAAAGGGGGTATGAAGGTGAAAAGCATAAAGGGCATCAGGGTAATTTCAAACCCTGATAAGGTTGCCTTCTTCGACAAATTCAAACGCAAAAGGACAAAACATGAACAGTAAATCCTCAATGAACAGTAGAACTACAACCCATTTCGGGTTATCAAACACCACTGAGTCACCAATCCCATGAAGAAGAAGCTGCAGTTTTGGCGAACAAGGGGAAAGGGCGGTGGGATTGCCGAAGAAGGAAGTATGGCCGAAAGAAGCTATAGTTTTGGCTTTATTCAGAAAATGAAGGATATTATGATCATTTTGAAGGATAAATTAGCCTGATGTAAGTCAAAACAGCCGGACAAAAAGCAGAGGATACTGTTCACTGCGTTGGGGGAAAGTGTTCGATAAACCTCAATTCTTACCTCGTCTTACATCATATCCTCACTTCTTGGACGATGGGTCAAGTCCAACAGTAATAATCGTGACATCAAGTTGATTGAGACATAAATAATGAGCCTGGTTCCCCGTCTGTAAAGAATAAAAGCCAACTAGACTAAACCAAAAACAAAAAAATATAGAGAGAGAGAGATTAGGATAAATAATAAATGCCAATGATTATAAATCAATTTTGCAGAACAAAAATTATCTCAAAGCATTACAAAAAATCTTTTTTTTTTTAACGGACTATTAGTGGCGTGTCAAGACTATTGACACGTTATTAACCGTTAATGACATGTAAATGGTAACGTGTGTAAAGAATTAGCAATCAAGAAATTACTACTGTGATTTTAGTGACATGTGAAATTCTAACACATTACTAAATAGTAACGTGTCAGAATTTTATATGTTACTAAAATAGGGTAACAATTTGCCATGTCACCCTTTTGGTCACGTGGTAGGAATTGCGTTACATTTCAAATTTATTTGTTTATTTGACAAGTGTCTTATAATATCTTGTTGTATCAAACTAATCATTCATATGAATTTCATCCCTTTTATATGTATATATATATATACCTATATTTAAAATATATATATAATTTTACCTCAAAAAAGGGCTGATTTATAGGAAATATTGCCCAATAGCTATTAGCTTGTTGGCCAAAATAAGGTTCTAATTCCAAAACTATGCGTTACATTTCAAATTTATCTTTAAGTTATCAATTGTTTAAATTTATTTTTTATTTTTTAAAAAAGATTGATATTAATTCTATCCTGATTTATAGATTTCATTTGTTTTCATCATTAATTATATATATATAGGGTTACTAACTTTTGTAGTATCTGGGTTTGTAATTTTTTATTTCTTCTCACTTAAATTTTTAAAACAGTCACAAATTGTACCTAAATTATCGGAAAAGACCAATTTAATACCTCTGTTAAGTTCCGCTAGCCCAAACTAACAGAATGTCATGTGTCATCATCAAAGGAAAATGTCACATGTCCTAAAAACATAATTAAAATAATAAATAATAATAATTCATGGGGTGGCTGCCCACCCCCAGTTTGGTCATTGGGGGTGGCTGAGCCACCACAGGCCGGCTGCAGGGGGTGGTCAAAGCCATCCCCAAGGCCTTCAAAAACTTAAGTGAGAAAAAAATAAAAAACTGCAAACTCAATTATTAAAAAAAAGTTAATAACCCAAATATATATACATATATATATTGGTTTTCTTGATGTCATTTGGGTAAGCAGTTTTCGTCATCAATGTGGACAGAAAATTGCAACCAATAGAGAGCTTCCTGGCCTTGAATCGAGCCGTGCTTAGCGTGGGTTGGGCTAAGCTTAGAGGGTTGGACCAATGGCTTGGGCCAAAATAGTTTTCTGTTCACAAAACTCTCCATGGCCCATGGGCTGCCTAAATCATCCCATGCCATTGGGAGTTTGATGACAGCATTCTGAAAATTATCCATATCTGGACCATGGGCTGAAGAGAGGAAAACGCCGACGATGGCACAGAGTGTGTGACATCAACCACATCACCGACATGGGACAAAAAAAAAAATTGAGATAAACTCCTGATTTCACTGTGTATTGATGGTTTAACGAGAGCAACGTGGCACTTAGAATAAAAGAGTTGACAGGAATTTCTTTAAAATTAGGGCTTGTTTGGGATTACTTTTCATGGGTCTAAAAATGCTTTCAACATTCAAAAAGTTTGGAAAAAATAAAAAAATAACTTGTTTGGTAAAAAAATTAAAAGCATTTTTAAGGGTTTAAAAATACCAAAAATGGTCAAAACGCACTAAAAATTCTGCTTCTCAAACGCAATCTCAAATAGACTCTTAGTCCGTAGAAAATATCTTCAACCCATTTAAAATAGTAACAAGTGTGAAGTGTCTATAAATATTTAAAATGCATATTAAATTATTACCATCATTAATTAATACTAGTTAGACTAAATTTAATATGCCTTTTAAATGTTTATAGACACTTAACACTATTTTAAATGCGTTGATGGATATTTCTTCCAGACTGGTTTTGAAGAAATTTTTATCCTAAAATAATTTTCTCTAAAATGAACTAATGTTAGTTTAAAGACTAAGTTTGAAGAAATTCTTGCAACCCACTTTAAGGAAAAACTTTATCCATTAGAATTAAAGACTAATATATAATTTAATCAAAATGGTTCTAAAGTAGTCAAAATATTGTACTATAAGAGATAATTTAGAGAAATTTGGAAACTTATCAAAGTAATTATAAGTTAATTGTTCAACGAACTTCACATGTTCAATATATCTGATTAATAAGATTAATTTGATCACGTAATATAAAAAAACTTTTGTGAAATTCCTTTTTCTGTTTCTAATTAATTTTTTCTTGTATATATATAAAACTTGTTTTGGAGCAAATTTTGTCTGAGATGGAGTAACATTCTATACGTCTCCCTTGGCATAAGGGACATGAGATGGTGAAGAATTTTGGTTCAAGATCTGCTAGCTGCACCCCTTTAATTGGGCAGTACCTCTGCCAAAAATCTAATCCAACCAACCATTTCATTGTCTGTATTCATACGTATTATACAAATGAATCTGATGAAACTTCCTATTTCAAACTCATATGACCTTATCTTCATTTATTATTATTATTTATACTAGCTAGCTTCCAGTACCCCCACCTAACTTCTATCTCCTCTACCAAGTCTTATGCATGCATGGAAGATGGAATTAAAATCAAATTTCTTACCCCAAAAGGCCTATATTTTATTTTTATTTTGTTACATTTAACTGCATGTGTATATATAAAATAAAAGAGACAGATATGGATAAGAAATTATTATTATTATTATTATATATATATTTTAAGAATGATGGGTGTGAAAGGAGAAGGATACAATGAACTTGAGGGGCTGTGAGAGAGGTAGCCAAATAGCCCATGCATGTGTTAAATTTATGAAAAGGGGTCTCCCCACACAAATAATCAAAGCCTCTATGGGTATGTTGGGGCACTAGTGGGGATATCTCACATGGTCCTTTTGCTATAGATGGGGTTTGACCATTTTATATATATATATATATATATATATGTATATTAATTTATCTCTTCTTTTCTTTATGATTGCTTTGGAATTGATTTGGATGGATGAGAGAAATGGGTGTTAGTGAGGCATGATCCTTGAGACATGAACACTTGTGCTATCCGACCCTGCCTCGGGAGGCAACCTACCTCACCCACTATATCTCCTTTCCCATATCCCATTTGCTGGAAAATAAAAAATAAAAAATAAAAAAGAAGAAGAAGAAGAAGAAGAAGCAGCTAAAAATAAGAGAGAAAAAAAAAAGTTTCTTAATTTTTTCTTTTTTGGTTCAAATTAATTAGGTCCCCACGATTCCTATGTTTAGATGGATCAATTATCATAATGCCCTACACAAAAATATCTGCAATATAATAAGGTTCGAATCACTTTCAAAATCAAACATAGATAAGGGTAAAGGGTCCCAACTATAATCAAACATCAACATGCAAAGGAAACTAGCTAGAAGTCTAGAACAAACTAGAACCGGCCAGCTGGACCAAACATGTTGATCTTTTTTGTACGTATAAGATTTTAATTTGTCGAACCACTTTCTTTTTATGCTTTCTATCTCTTTAATTAGTTTATTTCTTTAACATCGTTTTGGCACACTCTGTCTCTTCACAAGAGAGAAGATGTTACTTTTTTCCCGGCCGGTTGGGAGTTGAGGCCAGACATGCCCTTAAATCGAGAGAAGCAATCTTTTTATCACTAAAATTGAATTTACTTCCCCTTTACAAAACATATCAAGGCCATCGCCAAAACAGATATGGTAGTATATACTGGTGATACACTACTCTTTCTAATCTCCAGTGGAAGCTAAAAAAAGCTTTCATTACGAAGAAAATGATGTGTCCCTTTGTCTTAGACACATCTTCCCTTGAAAGAAACAATTAACCACTCCATTTTTTTAAAAAAAAATTAAATTTTTGTCTAATTGAATAATTAATGAAATGATTATAGGAGATGATCATTCCCACTTCTTATCCGAAAGAAAAAAGTGGGTGATCCTAAAAATTGGAAAAATTGGAATAGACAACAACCACAACAAAGATGATGAAACCAAAAGGCACTATTAAGCTTTCCATTAATGCTAACTAAAAATCATAGTAGAAATGCACTTATAATAAATCCAATGCGCCTAAGTTTAGGAAAGTACCCAAGAATAATGTGTGCATATGTAGAGAATACTTGAAGAATGCTAAATAGCATATATATATATATATATATATATCAGTCAATATGTATCAATACGTCAATATATTGAAAAATACAAATTCAGTCCACGTGGCTTTATTGAGTTGCAAGTAGTTACATGTTGGTTGGCAGATCGAGGGTGGTCCTAAATTTCTTTTATATTTTTTTTATACTTTTTCTTCAAAAGACATATAATATGTCACAATATTATTTGTGTTGTCATGACACATTAATGGATTCCATTAATTAATTTGTTAACAAAAATGTGTCTATATATGGACCAATTTGTGTTTTTTTCTTACCCTCAAAGACTTTTCGATCATTTTTTAAACTTCATAAAGCTATATATTTGCAATATTCCAATGAAATTACATGAATAGATTTTGCATTTATTTTTCTAAAAATTATATCAAACGCATGAAATTTATAAATCATTCTTCGATACCACAATTTCTATGTATATTATCTTCCAAATGTCGTGCAAAAATTGATTTCAATTCAATATGAAAACATCTTTAAGAACACTCTAGATCTCCTATTTCATCTACTCCAATCGTACCCTAACCGTCAACATATGTATATGTAACTAACTCTTTAATTGACGGGTGACTGAAACAATACCTAATTCTCATAATTAAGATTTTTCAATCTCTTTTACATTGTCCGGCCCGATGCCATCCTGTGATAGAGTGGACAGTCCCGCAAGTGAAAAAAGTGCGGGTGTCACCAAGTTTTGGTATAGCTTAATTTTTTATTTTATTTTCGAATGGGCTTCCATTTTCATTTATTCTATATGATTGGATCATCAGCTACAAGCTATAGCAATTTGAACTATTGACTAAAAAAAAATTGCACGTAACATACACTCGATGAGACTAGATATTAATGAAGACATTATTTGCAATATCCATTTTCGCATACAGAATATCAATTAAACGTCCCCAAGAAAATAGAAAGGTTAATTAATTAACTGATGATGACTATGAGCAAGGACATCCATTAGAGAGAGCTGTTTGATAAACGCTAAGAAAAAGATGGAGGAAGAAGAAACGCATGAAGACTATTTTCTTCCATATATATCCTCTGATAATCACCTAGGCATTTGGATCGATCCCACCATTTGAGCAGGCTGGCAAGCCTTCACCAAGGTAGAGTAATTCACATTCGTCATCCCTGCAGCAAAATTACCCGTCTGAGCGTTATTACTCCCAGCTTGCTCCAACGTTTGCACTTGTTTCTTCAAGAACTTCACGTAATGTATAGCTTCATCTAGCATGGAAGCTGTATCCATCTTCGTCCCTCCTGGAACAAGTCTCTGCAGAATCCTTATCCTCTCGCTTATCCGCTCCCTTCTATGCCTCGCCGCCACGCTCTGCGGATCCTTGGAGATCTTCACATTCCTCCTCTTCGGCGGCTTGATCGATTCCGGGTCGATGTGGATAGGCTGCATAGCCGCTATCCTGAAAATCATCTCCCTCATTGCCGCCATTGACGAGTTCTTCTTCTCGTATGAATTCGCGAGCGACAAAGCATTGTTCCTCATTAATCTCCCTGATGACATCACGGGGGCTTGGAGAGGCGGCGTCACCGGCTCTTGAATGGGAGTGGCGCCCATGAACGGCATGGAGGGAGTTGGGTTTATCAGAGATTGGTATGCGGGAGTGTTGTGAAAAGGGTCAAAGAATTCAGGAAACTTTTCCATTTGCATCATCATTGTCATCACGTCCATGTGATCCTGCGCTGATGATTTTAGCATGTCAGCATCCATTGTTTCTTTTCTCTCTCTCTCTCTCTCTCTCACACACAGAAGAGGCAGCAACAGATCAGATATGGGCGAGGAAGGGTTCTATCAGATATATGCAGAGATATGGGAGATGGAAAGAATAAAATAGTGAAAGAAATTACAAACTAGTTGTAAGATTATCCCTGGAACCGACCATCAATCTAGCAGGCTCTCTGTAAGTGGAAACGGCTTTATATAGCAAGTTGTGACCAATATTTTATTCTTGGAAACACATGGAATTCAAACAAGTCTCCCAACTCATTTATGGGACTAATTTTTAAAATTTTAAATTCTCAAATTACGCTTAATTAAAGGAAAGTTTCCTCCCATCATTGTGGGGCTATTGCTAAGTGTTGTCTCCACCATCTGATCCAAAGGTCAAACCTGCAATGGATATCATATCAACGGTAGATTGAACTGGTCCCACAAATTGAAGGGTTGAAAAAAGGTGCATGAACCGCAATTCCTTTCAATGCTATATATGATCTTTTGCTTCCTTTCAAAGCGATGACTCTTTTGACTGAAAGCTTTACATTTGCTTTTTAGCGTTAAAATATTTTTAGTTCCCGATAAGAAGAGCCTGCAACCCCACAGTCACATGAGATTTTGTCAGAACAAGTAAGAGCCTCCCCCAAAAAGACTTAGCTGCCGGCCGGCGGTGGGATATTCCGGTGTGTCAGTTGCTTTATGTGATACTGGTGAAGTGGCCGGGTTGGGGACCTACTACACAGCAAAGTGTTATTCCATCCTGATGATCTCACTGCTCCATTGGCACGCTTCTCGATGTTGGTTAGAAACTTAGAATTAACAGTGATGCTGACTGCTGCTTATTTATATATATGTATATGCACAAGTGGTAAATTTCTTTGCTAATAACTATTGTAAACAAACTTCAGTGAAGCAGCTTTTCAATCTTCATGAAAATGTATCACGGTAGCAAGTGTGAAAAAAGTTTTTAAAGTAAAGCTGATCATCAGTGTGAGGATCGAAAAATAAAGCGAGCCAATTTGCATGCAATGGATGATTATGATAGATTCTGACATTATATTAAAGTGACACAAATGAAATCAACTATTTCAGCATCTTTTTAAAAGGTTTCATTATCTATATAATAAAAATAATCCAGAAAAGAGAGAGATTTGCAATTGCTGTTGATGAGGCTTAGCTAGACTTCTTCTGTTGTTGAGTAAGAAAGTATTATTATACATGCAACTTGAAGCATTCTTCCAATTGCACTGCAAGATCAGACATAATTCAATCCTTTCACCTTATAAAAATGAGTTATATATATAAAGGCAACTATATTGCAACTGCTGTTCTATAATCACCAACCAAGACAAATGCAATTTGAAGTGCACATGGAGGACTGAGCTCAGAAGTTTCAAATATAGATGAACATATATAATTTTACCCTTCTGCTAGGGGCCCCATATGAAAATGAAAGAAGATATTAATTTTTATAGAAATATATAATAATAATAATGAGGAAGCACGATGAAGAGATAATTACAAAAGCTCAGAGGGTGGTCCCTGCAGATTTCTCCAAGTTTCTTAATATATGCATGTTGTTTGGGCATGATATATATTCCTCAATCTTCTTCAATCCAATTGGTTAGATTTTACTTTTACCTCAAATGCTCAAACCAACATCAATAATAGAAATGCAAGCTTTCAAATTGTCTGCCCTTTGGCGTTCAGTCCACCATTACTTCGATCTCTGGTTTGCATGCTACCATCATGGGCAAATTAAAGAACCCTTTTTCAAAGCAAGCAAAAGAAAAAAGCATGACATAGCCTTGAGCCCATATTTGTTGACAATAAGGACTGCATGTGACCGTGCACAAAGCCTCAAAAATTTCACATCCTAAGCACTAAAACGGCAGGTGCTTCATGAATGCACTTTCCACGAATCTGCAGAGTCAACTCTGCAAATTTAAAGGGGTTGGCGGTGGGCTTTCACCAAAAACGGAGCTCAAGAAATAACTTCTTCTCATACTGTAATTTTGCTAAATAATCAAATGGCATGGGCAGCGTGTTTTGGAACTAAACTAGCTCGTTGAAATTGGAACACGTTATATATTTCTAATTGTGTCCTGAAAACTAGACCCGAGCCTAATCCGTGGGTCTAATAATATAGCCAGCAGCGCCAACTCCTATATGTATGGAGAGTAAAGTATGTATGACAAGAAGAAAGAACCAGAAAAATGGACCACCGTGGGTTGAAGGTGAGCTAATCTGGAGGCATGATTGAGTCTATGTCTATCTATCCCGCTAAGGCAGTAGTTGTCATACTCACGATCTTTAATAAAAGTCACGGCGCTGATAAGCATGAAAACGCATTGCTTCATATAAGACACAGAGGCTGTCCAATTTCGTGAGAGAATCCGAGGGCAAAGTTGAGCCTCGAGGAAACATAAGCTAAAAATGGAAGTCTTGTCCGTCCGTATGGTAAAAAGTTAAGAACTAAAAGCTGCGGTTAATTACTTATGTTGCAGACTTGCAGTAGTAGATTTTGGGTACCGCATGCGCGCCTTTTACTTTTACTCAAATATTTATTGAAGTAAATATAGGAAGATAAATAAGACCATTTATTGTATGGTATCTAATTTATTATTTTGGCGGTGGGTTCACTTTTTTTAATTTTTATTTGAGAAGCAGCTGCGTAATAATTATATTTTCATAGAAATAAAATAAAAGGTTTATAGCGTCATTAAAGAAGCAGCGACTGTGGCCTAATGGATAAGGCGTCTGACTTCTAATCAGACGATTGTGGGTTCGAGTCCCACCAGTGGTGATCTTAGATCGTGATTAGAGTGGATTTCTTTTTGTGAGCAATCTGGGTTCGTTATAAGAACATTTTCATCCGGATCCCAATCCACTGCAGTAGTAGGAGCAAACCTACACCCAAATAGTCTCCCAAAATTTTTGAAATTTTCTCCAAAATTATATATGGGTCCGTTTGTTAAACCATTTTAATTGTAACTTTTTTATTTGGGTGTGACCATAATAACACATATTCATTGAGAACTAAATAAGAGAGATATAGACGATAGGAACTACAGTGCATCAATGAGAATGTAAGACAACTAACACTAATCAGACATATATGAAAATTATCCGTTGTAGAAATTTGAACACACACTCTAATACGTGCTATGACCACTTTAAAAAAAAATAAAAATTGGACCATTAAATCACTACCCTTTAAGGATTACACCCATGTCCGAGTCCTATACTATACACCAAAGCTATATGGAGTATCTGTCTATCAATTATACCAATTTTATAGAAGAATCCAACATCCTTAGATTGAAAAGATTGGGCCCATATAGACTCAAGCTGCGTTCGGTGGAGTCCAAGCTATACGGCATTTGTTTTTGGGCTCACGTGCATAAGCCAGCATCAATCTAGCCAGCTGATAAATACCCAAAAATAACTCGGTCCAAACAGTTGGACCCATTGTTCATTGTCCTCATACTTGTTGATTTTGCTTAAGAAATACCCCAGAATAAATGTCCACTTCTTTCTTTCTTTTTTTTATCTTTTTTTTGGGTATAGTTAAAATACGACGAATTAAGAACTTTATAATTGGTGGAATCCAATGTTCCGATGCCAACTCAATAAGCCATTCTTGGATGATTGAGGCAGGGACCCAATGATTCGGTGGTTTAAGACTTTATAAGTGTGTAATAAATTCAGATGATGGTAAATAATGGTTTTTGGAATTTACACCAGATCAGTTTTATCTATTTTTCTGCGTTAAATTTGATCATAGTATTCTAAAATTTTTAGGTATTTTAAGATAATTCTGTGTTGAAAATTTAAAGTGACACAAATTAAGTTTGTAGTTATTTACAAACTATTAAAACACATGCTTGATGCTTTCTTATTAATGCTATTATAAAAAAATAAAATATAAATTATAAATTACGATTTTTATTTATTTTTCTCTTGTCCTTATCTAATTATTTTATGTAACTTTTTTAAAAAATCAACTATTAAATCCGTAGGATCCACACCTTTCATTCATGTTGGTCTTATAAATTTAACAGATGATTTTTAAAAAGATTAGGTAAGAGAACGACAATTAGACTTTTTTATTAGAAAAAAAAGTAAGAGACACGTAATATTAAAATATCATGTACTCCTCTCGTACTAAAGGAAGACATGTCATTGTGTTAAGTTAGTTTCTATAAATAATGTACAGACTATTTGGTAGCTAATTTTTGTCAATTTCAAAACCATAAATATTATTTAAAAAATAGATTTTATGCTATTTAACATATACATTTTAAAAAATATAATAAGTTAGAAAAACAAAATTCAATACTAAATTAGTAACATCTGAATAAATTTCGAAATTAGTTAAAATTTAGAGAACACGGGGTTACCCTAAAACAACACTAAAGTAATTACTTTGAAACAAAACCCCTTTACTATCTGGCCGTCTTAGCTCAGCTGGTAGAGCGCGTGGCTTTTAACCACGTGGTCGTGGGTTCGATTCCCACAGACGGCGTACTTATATTGTTTTGTATATTTTTTTTTTCTTTTCAAAAAAATGGGACCGGGCAATTCCTGTATGTATAATGTATTGTATAATTTGATTTCCAAGCTCATCCGACCAACAGCCGCGTAATTTAAGGGAGAAACAGTGTTTCATTTCACGACGGTCGAGGTAAGGTCTGCGTCATAACTGAAACTCTTATGCATTGATGAGGCACAGCTGTAAACCTAATCACCTCCTTTCTCTCACTTGCTGCATGTGACCCCTTGTCCTTGTGACTTGTCCCGGTTGTCCCCCTCCCTCCCTTCGCTCTTTAGTCTTTTCACTCATTGTACCAACGAATGGCTCTCAACCCCCATACCCTCTCACAGTTGGGACAAATACTCAAACACCTACTCGGCACTTCTAGAGCCTCTTTTCTCTCTCTCTCTCTCTCTCCCTCTCCCTCTCTATCGATCAGGTTATCCATGGCATATCCGGCCCCGCCCAAGCTTCTCATCCTCTGCTTCCTCCTTGTGTTCGTTCATTTGGGTCCGTGTGTTCGGGCTCAGCTTGAGGAGACCAGCATGAAGCTCATGACTGACGCGTTTGAGTGGCCGACGACAATGTCGTCGCTGTACGACGAGGGGGAGGAGGACGACAACATGGATGGTGGGTCGTCCGGGCGTAGGTCTTTGTTCTGGCATGGAGTTGTGAAGTACTACATTTCGTACGGTGCGCTCTCGGCCAATAGAATCCCCTGCCCGCCTCGCTCTGGGAGGTCCTACTACACCCACAACTGCTACAAGGCCAGAACCCCAGCGAACCCTTACACCAGAGGCTGCTCTAGGATCGCTTACTGCAGGAGATGAGTGAGGTCGATTTGGGTTTTTAATGCTTTTTTGTTTGATTTATGTTGATGGGTATGTGTGAGTTTGGTTGGGTGTGGGTTGAGAGTGTTAAGCCATCTGGGTAGTGTGAGTTTTGGGTATTACTATCCGTGTAATGTAGACAATATGCTTAGACGCTTGCGTCTGTATGGAAATTTGGCCTAGTTTTTGGTAATTGATGGTTTCATATGTGGCATTTGCTTAATCCTTGTGTAGGTTATAGCTTACTGATCATCTCCATCTGTACCTCAATTGGGAATTTTTTTTGTATATTTTGGTAAGGCAGAGAGCCACGAGTTGTTAGTAGATATCATCATCAATGTCTGGATTGATGTGTATGGTGCCAGAGAAGTTCTTTGCTAATTTTTTCTTGTGTGTTAATATGCAAAATTTGCTCATCAAGTGCTTTACTCATGTAGTATCATTTTAGCTGGCTTCAACCGCCCCCAACAACTTACTTTAATACTGTCACCTACCTTCATCATTTGCTAGACCCAATTTCACTGCGGATCAATTTATATTTTGGGCGAAAAAATGACATATGGATGTGGCAGAAAGGAGTTTTTTTCCACTACTCACAAGCTGAGATTTCAGCATTTCAAGAAAAATATACAANTACTGATCATCTCCATCTGTACCTCAATTGGGAATTTTTTTTGTATATTTTGGTAAGGCAGAGAGCCACGAGTTGTTAGTAGATATCATCATCAATGTCTGGATTGATGTGTATGGTGCCAGAGAAGTTCTTTGCTAATTTTTTCTTGTGTGTTAATATGCAAAATTTGCTCATCAAGTGCTTTACTCATGTAGTATCATTTTAGCTGGCTTCAACCGCCCCCAACAACATACTTTAATACCGTCACCTACCTTCATCATTTGCTAGACCCAATTTCACTGCGGATCAATTTATATTTTGGGCAAAAAAATGACATATGGATGGGGCAGAAAGGAGTTTTTTTTCCACTACTCACAAGCTGAGATTTCAGCATTTCAAGAAAAATATACAAACTTAAAATGAGAATAAAACACCCAATCAAGTAACCAAATAAAGGATCACTTGCCCAGACGTTGTCGCCCACCGCTCACCTCTGACGAATTTTCCGGCAAACCAAAAAAAAAGAGAGAGAGAGATCCGGCCACCCAGGGTGGCTGCAATCCACCCTAGGCCGCCACCTGCCTAAACGCCGCCACCCACTGCTCTGGTTTTTTTCTTTTTCTTTTCTCCTTCTCCCTCACCTCACCGATAACGTCCTCCACGGCCAGCCCATCATGCTAGCCCATCAAATTGGCAAACGGAGATCCAGCCGAGCCCAGCAACTCATTCTCCTCTCTCTGTCGACATTTTTTACCCGTCGAAAAACCCACAAAACCTAGCCTAAAAAACCCATTTGTAACTTCCAAAATTCGTTTATAATGCCACAAAAATCGTTTTTGGATTAAATATAAAACCTAGAAGAAGAAGATTAACCTTTAGAGGATTTTATCACCCTAACGCTGGAGAAGATGATTATTGGCGCCGGAGAGGGTGACCCGGAGAGGCTAGCCGTGGGTCTGGCCAGCCGTGACCCACGACCAGCACTTTCTTTGTCGGCAGGAAGGAAGAAATGGGAGAGAAGAAGAAATAAGGGTGAGAATCAGATGCTGCAGGGTATAGTTTTTTTTTTTTGTGCATTTTTTTTCCATTATGTGAGGTGTCAGCTTGTGAGTGATGGGCAAAAACTCTCCATTTTTGCCACGACTGAACTAAAGTTATTCCCATGACAGGTTCTGCTTTCAATCAACTCCATTAATTTTCATGTACTTGCCTCATGAATTGGAACCCTGATCTATTTGTATTTGAAACCAGGGTTTCAGCCCGGCTATCTAATATGTTGATTGAATAACATTGCTATTATGAAGATACCTGCATTTGATTGTTCGAATTATAAACCATAAAGTTAAATTGAGGCTTGCTTTTATCTAGCACCGTAAGACACAAGATTTCAGACGCTAAAGATAACACAGACAACATCAATTCAAACCAAAACCGGTTGACAGTAGAAGACAGAAGCAGTGTTACTGTGTTAGCCAAAGGTATTCACTTCAGTTTTCTTTCAAAAACCTCAGTGGAGTAGTACTTGTTTTTGAAGTTTTTTTATTACCCTTTTGACCAGGAATCAACAATTCATACAAGGAGTGGTGAATGCGAGCAGCAGCCCATTCTCTTTCATTTGTTTGCTTTTACATGGAGAAATGTTTCATATTCATAGCCCGCATATAGAAATATATATAATCTCGAGCAGCTGCAATATGAATGGTGCAAAAAGATGGGGTTTTTTGCCCTCTACTCATAAGCTGACACCTCAAAAAATATACAAATTAAAATGAGCACAAAACATCCAACTTCTCCCTCTCGCCCGCTCCTGGTTTTTTTTGTTCTTCTTCTTCTCCCTCACCCCTCACACACGCTTCTTCTTCTTCTCCCTCACCCCTCACGCACGCTTCTTCCCCCGGTTTTTTTCTCTTTTTTTTTTCTTCTTCTTCTTCTCTCCCTCACCCCTCACGCACGCTTTTTCCCCTGTTTTTTTTTTTCTTTTTCTTCTTCTTCTTCTCCCTCACTCCTCATGCACGCTTCTTCCCCTGGTTTTTGTCTTCTTTTTTTTTTTCTTCTTCTACCTCACCTCTCCAGCGATGGCACTCACCGGCGACGGCTGACCTAGCCGTGACCCACCATTTTCGGCCAAACCCAAACGAAAAACACCGAAAAACTCAAATTCAACCTCAAAAATCGATTCTAATGTCATAAAACTCGTTTCTAATGCCTAAAAACTAAAACCTAGAGGGGAAGGTTAACCCTTTTTGGGATTTTATCATCCTAAAAACTAAAAAAAAAAAAAAGACCCACCTCTCCGGAAAACCAAAAAAAAAAAAAAAACCAAACCCACGGCCTGCGAGACTTAGTCGTGGGTCTGGCTCTACACCGTTCTTTCTCTACGTCGTGTGTTCTTTCTTTTCAACCTCTTTTCTTTCTTCTGCTACCTCTTTTCTTTCTTCTGCTGCATGATGTATTTTTTTTTGGTGCATTTTTTTACCTTTTATCTGATGTGTCAGTTTGTGAGTGGTGGGTAAAAAATCTTAGCTTTTTACACCGACCGTATTGAAGTTATTCTCTATAATCTCTCCTCACATAACAAGGGAGAAAAAGCAAATGGGCTTTTACTGCATATGCTCAAACAGACCGAGTTAGATATGAGTATAGATACGAGAGCCCAGGCCATTGGTTGGGCTTTTTGACATAATCAAAAATATCCGGTCTTAGTTTTTGTTGTGCAGAAAAAACTAAAGAAAAATAAACTACAATATTTATTTATTTATTTATATATAAATGAGGTCGGTTAGAAACTTAGAATAAAAAATAAATAAATCTATGCCTAATGATGAATGACAAGAAACCTCAACAGAATCAAATTCTGATATCAGACTATAATAAGGTAAATGAGATATCCAAAATATATTCGGACATTATTCATTAATTCTAACGGTGCTTACTAATTGCGTGTAACTCGTTAGATGGTGACGTGGTGTTTAGGAAATAAAAAATCTAGATGAACCATCACTGGTTTTTTTTTTTTTTGTTGTAACAGATGAACCATCACTGTTGAGTAGTAGTCTATCTACAATATTTTGTTCTTAACAAACTCTGTTAAAAATAAAAAATAAAAAGTAGTGTACAGTGCGACTGCGAGCATAAAAATTTAAATTTGGATTCTTGAATTACCACCCGTTTTGACATGTCACCTTAAATTTCAAAACTTCTTAATTTGGATTCCTAAACTTTCAATATTACAGTCAATTTGAACTCCTCTGTCGGATTTTAAACTTTAAAAGTTAGACAGTGACATTTCTACCCTTAACTTTTTTATATAATTCCAAATTAAAAATTAAAAATATATATTATTTTAAAATAAATACAAGCCGACAAATGGTTGGGTCATCTTGTGACCTCTTTTTTTTTCAATTTTCTCAAATTTATCATTTATAATAAAAAGATAATTGAAGGGCAATTTTGTCTTTCTAAGGGTTTTAACGGTAAAAATTGAAGCAGTGGTATAAATTGACTGCAATTGAAAGTTCAGGAGTCCAAATTGAGAAGTTTTAAAGTTTTGGAAGGAAGAGAGGTATATCAAAACGGGTGATAATTAAAAGCTCCAAAATAAAGTTTCCCCTAAAATTTTTAAATAAATACCATATACATAATAAAATAAATAAATAAAAAACGGATTAGGACTCCGTACGGTCAACTATGAAAGTAAGACATTTGATTAAAAAAACCACCAATAGGGAACGGATAAGTAACGAACTCGAAGAATAACAAATTGCTTCACCAATGGCAATAGCCATCTTATTTGCCCCAATCAGCGCCTGAATCTATTCTTGCTTTTCTACTGGTCGTCGGAACTATCCATAGAAAGTTAGAAACCGTCATGGCTTGCGTCTAAAAACATTCAAACATGTGTGTTTCATAGTATGGCAAACATGTGTTTTAATTAGGGTTTGACAATTTTTTTTTATGAGACACACTAATCCGACACGAAATTAATAGTTTAGAATTAAGATATTTTATTAATTTAATTAAATAGATTAGATCAATATTGACCTATAGGCTATATCAATATAACCTGAACCTAATATGCAAACATATATTGTCATTCTGTTTCGGGTCCATAACTCAGTGGACCCGTACTAGCACTAGTGGCAATTTACCAACCATTTTTTTTACATTTAGGGAATAAAAAGTAGTTTTATTTCCTAAAAAAAAACAAAACACTTCACAATAGATTCTTTTATTTTTTTCTTATATCAATTAAATATTATTTTTTACTATTATCTCTTTTTTTCTTTCTTTCTTTCTTCTTTTTATCATTACATTGTTTTCATGAGGACATGTGAATGAGAAGGGGATAGAATAATTTGTTCATAATTTAATAAAACATTGAGTAGTTACACTGTTTCCCAATACATTGGGAAATACTGTAGCTACCATTATATTGAGATCCTCTCTAATTACTCAAAATTGAATAATTTGAGGGGATCTAAATCCTCTACCCCTTGGTGTAGGTTAAGTACAACTATAGAGCAACTATTGCTAGTAAACATTCCTAATCTCAAAACTCAACCCTTTGACCGATGGAATGCTTCCTGGAAAGTTCATGTTCACTTGAGCGTTGAACTTGGCCTAGTTCAAACATGGGTTGTGCGTACTTGGACCAATATATATACCTAAATCTTCAACAACGTGAGGCAATTTTCTTGACTCCTCTTATGTCATGGCCTAACCCAGCCGACGGCTGCAACAAATTCATCACATGTCTTTTATTTTCTTTCTTTTTTAATCTTCAGAGCTATATTAACAATATTTTTTGGTCCTTTTTTTTTCTTTTTTTTTTTTTAATTGTAGATAAATTCATCATAAAAAGATCAGAAGAATGGGTGAAATCTAGTAGGTGGGTCCTGGTGAATCGTTGAATTATAACTGGGACTCATCGTAAGCATTTGGCAAGTTGTAGGGGAAAACCCCACTGATAATAATGCAAGCCGAAAGCAGACACAGATATATTTAGTATTTAGCATTTGTTTTGAAGCGAAGCACGGGGGAGGTGATCTAGAGGGTCAAATCAAGGCACGGCTGGCTAGTGGGCCACCACCCACATCTTGAAGCCCACATTAGCCCAACCTGGGCACTGGGACCCAACCCACGAACCGTGACCCCTCTTGGTGCACCATATTCTGTTTGGTGGCTCGTGAACCGTCGGTTCATGTATTTCCCTCCATTCACCGTATACGCGGCAACACCGTCTTCGCTTACGTCCGCTTCAGCAATAACCGACAATTCACGCCATTTCTCTCATGTTTTCCCGGGAAAATTGACATTTTGACGGCGAGCAAGATTTTTTGGTTCAACTTGCAAGCAATGGCAGTAAAATATCATACAACCTAGGAATCTTTTCGTTTTCGCACCGGGGGGGGNGGGGTTGGTGCATGTTGTTGGAGACCCCAAAAAAAAATCGGTACTTTTTCTTAATTAGTTGTCAATTTGGGGTTATAATCTCGGTCCGACCTATTGACCTGTATAATTTTATGTTTATGCTTTGTCATCATTTGAACTAGACAGTTGATAATTTTTAACACAATTTTATGAACTAAATTAGCGAATTATGTTTGAGATAATTGACTCGTTTAATTAAATTTATCAAATTGAGGTTAATCTTGACACAATTCGAATCCAACAAATAAACACAAATTGACATCCGGATCGTGAACATTTTACATTGGGAATCAAGATGTTGCATCTAGATTGCAAATCTATTTGACGTGTTAGAAATTGGTCTTGGGCTTAAGTCAACTCAAAAACTAACTCAAGAGTTAAGGTTTTCCCTCACCTTTATAAATGGCTCATCTTCTTAATACCCAAGTAATGTGGGACTTCCAACACGCCCCCTAGCTCACATGTGGCGGGAGGGCATTTAAGCCAACACGTGCAGCAAATGAGAAACGGTGGGCCACAACCAATTGCGCCAAGCTTTGATACCATATTATAAATGGGTTTTAGGCCTAACTCAACTTAAAAGCTAGTTCAAGAGTGATGTTTCTCTTCATCTTTATAAATGACACATCTTCTTAATACCCAAACAATATAAAACTTCCAACATGACAGTGCTCCATTCATTGAGCTTGTTCGTAATGGTGAGGTTGAAGTTAATTCGTATTAAAAAATAATAAAAAAGTCGGTAATAAATCAACTGTGTCGTAACAGCTGGGCAGGGCTTAGTGTTTAATAAAATATTGAAAGAAGAAATGGGAGAGTGATCAATTACACTTTGCGGCTGTCACCCAGCAGTTTTATGTGAATTTCAGGACCTTTTCATGCCAACTAGAAAGCCAGAAAAATCCCGAAGATTGAGAATTAGCTCATTAATTTTAGCCTCGTCTCTGTTTTCATGAGTGCACATGAATCAACGGTGAATGGGGAAGGCTTTAGATCCAGCGACACCCACCTAATTACTTAATAATAAATAATAAATTCCCATTCCCACTTCCACGATTTCATTTTCATGTGGTGGAGATTGATGGGGGCAAATGAAATGAAATCCCATCACCACGTTTCACGTAATCTGTATTCCATATCTGAGAATCGTGACGTTGGACTTGGCCCCTTTGTCGCCTTCGTTTGAAGTGATGGTATTTAAGGTCGCAGACTTGCGGCTCCAAGTGGGCTGCGCCATCCAATTCATTGAACTGAAAATAGTTAGGACTTAGGAGGAGCACGTGAGGGCTGCTTCGGTCCTCGGGCTACCTTTTTAACTAAAAACGGCTGCTGGCTAGTGGCGACTGCCCGCCCACACTGTTGCGAGAGATTTCATGTACTCTGTCACTGAGAAAAGAAAAACAGAGATGCATGAATTTGGGTAAGTAAGCTGTAAGCAAATACAGAGGTTGGGTCCCAAGGCTGAAAACAGGCTGCAACTGACATTTATAATTATATATATATATAATATTTGTTATAGTGTAGAACGTGAGCACATGCGACAGTTCAAGTTGGCAGACCAAAAACGTGAACGCGTAACCCTTCCCTTTACTCATCTCAGTCAGAGACTCACAGTGACGAGCACTGCTTCTGCTACCACTTCATGGTGATCTCAGCCATTGCTCATACTTTTGGAAACATAACTTCCACAGCAACTTGTAATTAAAATAACTTCTTCTTTCTTGATATTATTGTTAGTGCAATTTTTCGGTCGACACGAGGGAAAGATATTAGATGAGTTTTCTCCCACAGCAAAACTAGGAAAAACTCTGCCTTTTATAAAAAACAGGCGCCCCATATATAGTGGTGCGTTATTGTATACAAAGGTGGCTATTGTACAAATGATTGACGTGCACAGGAGTGCGTATCTTACAAGGTATGACCAGTATCTCAGTTTTGACGTAGTACAAAGAGAGGTTGCCCACTCTCAACCTCAGTCTTATCACACCAGAGATGTGAGGTCGTACAAGCATGCCTTGAAAGTGAGGTGGTATGGTGAATCATACCTTAGTCTAGCAGTAGGTGCGTAGGAGTTGTCGCAAGAGGCGAGTTGTGAATCTGGCGGATAGTATGTTCCGCGGATAAGGAAGGTACGTACGTGGGCCCTACGCGGGATGAGCTCCAAATGGCTACCGCGGGAACCGCGATGGTTCATCGCGCTTACCTTTCGCACGTGTGGCGGTCTTTATTCCTAACAATTATCATCTTTGAAATTAATATGAATTCAATATATTATATATTTACGGGTTATAAACTCATAATTGAGTAGTCGCATTCATTTAATTTTAAATTAGAATTTGACACATTTCCATCGAATCTAACATGCAATATAAGCAGAGATAGAGGCAAAAAAGTTTAGTATGGATAGGGGCCAACGGCCAAAATAGTTGTTAGAGGCCGATATGCCCAACAAAAAAAAAAAAAAACTACCTTATATATTATAATTTTTATCTTCAAATCTTTTTACTCCTTATGAGTTGGGAATGGCCATGGCCTATATAGGCCACTCCCTTCCTTTGGGTTAATAACTTTTAACACAACATGCAAATCTAAACAAGATGCTAATAAATTATTGTTCAGGGAGGGAGGAATGGGGGCCGGTATAGGCCATACCCCCCCACCCAAAATTCACAAAAAAAAAAAAAAAAATCTTTTATATATATATATATATATATGTTCTATTGGCCCCTACCAACTAAATTTGTTGGCCCTTACCTATACTAATCTCTTCATTCATCCCTAGTTTAGGGGTCTCACCCATTTCATATACGTACCTCACTATGACTCAAACATGATACTAGACTACAAATTGTCAGCTTGAGACAAACACAACAAATATTCAAAAAAAAAAAAAGAGGATCTCATTGATGCAACAAAAAGATAAAGTTTTACTTGAAAATAATAGCGCAAATTTGACTTAAAAAATTATCTCATTAGACATGGTATTAAAATGATAGGTCATCGTCCCCAAGGGGTAGTTCAATCGGTTGTGGACCACGCCTAATGAAGCGAAGGTCACAAGTTCGAATTCCCCCTCCCCCTTCCCTTGTGTGGACATGTCAAAAAAAATAATAATAATAATAATAGGTCATCTAATAAAGTAAAAATCATTAGTTCGAATTATTTTCTCTTTTTGTATGAACAAGTCCCAAAAAAAATGACGGGTCATTGCCAAGTACACATGAAACACGCCTTCCGTACTAAAAATACAAAGCATGACAAAGGAGACCCCTACCTTCCGGTCAGAAAATAAAAGAGGAGCTACCACTTTATTTATTGTGTTTATAAGATCAAAGAAATGAATCAATAAGCTTTCTATATCGTTCGACCCACAAATTAGAGGCCCCTACCTTCTTTGACAACGAGGGGTGGACACTTTTTGTCTTCACATGAATCCACGTTTTGCGAGTGTCGGTTACGAGCCCTGTCGATTTTATTTTTTTTGGCCATATGTATGAACGGTAAACCTCACGTGGACTGAACGTTGGCAGAGCGAGTATATGATCAGTCCATTAGTTTATTGGGCGTACCACCACACATTTTCTGTATGTGATTTTAAAGATGCTTCCAATATACAATTAATATTATTTATATAATTAAAAACACGGTCTTTGCATGTCTATCTACCCAATCAAAAATATATTAACATTTATAAATTAATTATAATATATGGTGAGATTTAATAATGCATCATTAATTAAAATCAGTAACTTTAGAATTTAACCCATATTCCCTCTCAGGATCAGCAATCAATGAGAAACAATTGAAATGGGTGGTCGATTCAATCTCAATAATTTGAGAGCCATGGCCAAGGATAATAATAATAATGACTCTAATAATTACCATTTCATTTCATTGTTTTCCCAACACACACATTTTAAAGCAAATGATTGAGAATTGCAATTCAATTTTTACCCGTGTGAAACAATATGAATTGAATGGATTTTGACTAGAATGGCCTCCTTTTCCACCCCTCATTATTCTAAATTATGATCTTCTCTAATTAATTAGAGAATATCTAGTTAGTTATAAGTGGTATTTTTGTCTCCTTAAAGAGTGAAAAGACAAAAATATCCCTTAACTATAATTATCTGGATATTCTTCGTTTCATTTTAAATGTTGAGGACCATCTTCCCATTCTTCTAGCAATAATAAAAATGAATTAATTAAATAAACCTGACTTATTTAATTAAATAAACTTGACTTATTAATTTTAACTTGTCAATTTCATGTTGGATTCATATCAGATAAAACAAGTCATGTAAAAAATGGTTGGTTTGAATTGAAACTATAAATTGCATAGAGTGTGTTTTCTGGTATTTTGGGTAATTAGTTCATTGCCTAGTCTAATTAGGTTGTCGTTTAAGGCCTATAATGGAATAAGGCCCCAAAATGGCAATAGAATAATTGTTTTATTTCATATAAAATAAAAACTTTGTAAAGCCCTAATTATGGTAAAGAGGTTTAGTGAATGGGACAAGGATTATGGTAAAGAGGTTAGTCAATATGACAATGATCTTCTCCGGTTCATTTGTGAACCGGAAGGGATCCCGTTGGTTGTATTTATAAGGGCAAAATTATATTTTATCCATATAAATAAAACCAATTGGAACTCCTCCGGTTCATTTGAAGTGAAGGGTATCCAAATCTTAGTCAGTTCTCTTTAAACAAAATTCCAACTATAATAGAAGATTAAAATTGAATTATTTATTATTTAAATATAAAAATGTATCACTTAAATTTGTCATATTAGGGCTCAAAAGCTATTGGATTAGCTGTAACAATGTACATGATTCTACATTTTTAAAAATTTATATATATCAAGTGAAATTGAGAGGATTGTGATTCGACTTTATACTACCTTATTTGGATAATATTCAGTGAAGTAAAAATATAATTTATAGCATTAAAATTAATGTTAAGTGGAAAAAAAAATGGCGGTAATTTGTGAGATTTGCTATTTTGCTTCGTCTAATTAGTCACGATGGATGGCAGTATAGTCATTTTGCAGAGGTTGCAAAAGCCATCACGATTCACAATCCGAACGGCGTGGGGTTTTGTAAAAATCTGAAAAGATCTACCATTATTATCAAACCACGTTTTGAAACTATTGGGCCAAATTAAAATAACTCGTCGCTGAGCTAAAATATCATCGAGTATCACGTGCTTTAATCATAGCTTTGATTTCAAGCCGCTTCTATTTCAATCAAATAAATAAATAAATAAAAATAAAAAAGACAGTCCTATTCTCCTATGACTCTTCAGCCTTCAGGTATAAAAGCAACTCCCTTGCTTTCTTTTTGTGCCCAGTTTGTGTTCTCTACTTCTCTCTATCTTTTCTTTCCTACAAAGCAACCGCAAGGAAAGACGCAGCAAAGACGAAAACAGAGCAAGAAACCAGACACGCCCAAGAAACCGAAGGATGGAGTGGGTTCGAGGAGAACCAGTCGGTCATGGAAGCTTCGCAACTGTGTATTTGGCGACACCCCGAAGAAGTCCTGTTCAGGCGCCTCCGCTAATGGCCGTGAAATCTTCTGAGTTGTCCTTCTCCGCCTCGCTCAAGAACGAGAAACGAGTACTCGATCAGCTGTCGACCTGCCCGCAAATCATTCGGTGCCTCGGAGAAGACCACAGCGTCGAGAACGGCGAGAAGTTCTACAACGTGTTCTTGGAGTACGCCTCTGGTGGCAGTCTGGCCGATCAGGTCAAGAGCCGTGGAGGCTCGTTACCAGAATCCGACGTTCGGAGGTACGCGAAGTCGATACTTTTGGGGCTTCGTGAAATTCACGCAAAGAGGTTCGTTCACTGCGACATAAAGCTTCAGAATATCCTCGTGTTCGACAATGGAGCGATCAAAATTGCGGACTTTGGTCTGGCAAAGAAAGCAGAGCAAAAACAGAGCACAGAAGAAAAGAGAGCTGAGGTCAGAGGGACTCCACTGTATATGTCGCCGGAATCGGTTAACGAAAATGAGTACGAATCTCCGGCTGATATTTGGGCTCTTGGGTGCGCGGTAGTGGAGATGGTGACCGGAAAACCTGCGTGGAACTGTGGGCCCCAGGTAAACATCTTCGAGCTTTTGCTTCGAATTGGGGTTGGTGAAGAAGTACCACAAGTCCCAAAGGAATTATCTTTTGAAGGGAAAGATTTTCTTGAGAAGTGTTTTGTGAAGGATCCGAGAAAGCGATGGACGGCTGAGATGCTTCTGGACCATCCCTTCGTAGATGCTCATGATGATCATGACACTGTTCCATTAGAGGACAAAGACGAACCAACGAAGTCGTCCTCGTCGCCGAGAAGTCATTTCGATTTCCCAGACTGGGTTTCGGTACAATCATCGGTTGTTACTTCGCCCGAATCGTCACCGGATTCTGGTAAATTGTTTGATTGGGAAATGAATTTTGGGTCCTGTTCGCCGGCTTCGTCGAGTTTATGTTCTCCGGTGGATCGTCTCCGGCAGCTGGTGACTGATGACGCACCCAATTGGTCCTTTTCGGAGAGTTGGGTCATAGTCAGGTGATCGGAAATTGGATACTTTTTTGAGCAGAGGAAGTTGTGGAAAGTAATTTCCGAATATTTTTTCATTTTTTACAACACGGTTCTGATTTAGTTTAGTTCCATTCAAATTGATTGTGATCCTCTTGATTGTAAATACTAGAAAGTAGAGAGATATTTGTTTGGCATTTCCGACTCTGATTGGCCACCTCAGTGTATATAGCAATTTTTTATTTTTTATTTTTTGGAATAAATGTTAATAGAATTATTTTTGAGATTGGAACAGAGATTTAGCAAGATGTGCTTCGCTGTGCTAAAATAAAGGATGAGATTCAATTTATTTATTTTACTTGGTAAAAAAAACATGATGGGAAGCCTTGAAAAACTTTTTCCCTCTGGTCCATTGTATCGATCGTAGTGGTGTCACTGGTGTGCGATGAGTCAAAATCGTCAAGTGGTGTGGTCATGCGGTTAAGCCATTCTTTGAATGTTTGCCAAAAGACATTTGATTTCCTAAATAAGAGGAGGAAGGTGACCAACAACCCCAGCAATTATGGTTGTAATTGGGTAGACGAGATTGATGTCATTCTTGGGATATTCTTATAATTATCCTATTAAAAAAGATAAGCAAAACCCACCTAGTTGTAAAATAGTTTTGAAAAATATGCCAGTTAGATACAGGTTTAGTTTGTTTTAATCTCTCGTTTCTTTAAAATTTGTGATTTTGAGAAGATTATCAAATAGATAAAGTAAATAAACTAATTTTCAATGTTAATTAACAAGGGGGTTGAGCTGAGCATATATTGATCCCAACATTATGGGCCGAAAAAAGTGAGAAAAGGGATAAGTGACAGCTAAAAGTTTTATCGGTTCCTTTAATTGAGATAATATATGTCGTTCTTTTGATTTTGATTTTTAAAACCAGAGCATTTGTGTTTGAATTTGATTTTGATGTTATCTATTGACTATTGAAAAAGGCAACTGGGTTAAGGTTATTCTAGGAGTATTATATTCCGATGCTGAGTATAAATGAAATGTGATATCGACAAATTTCAACCAACAAAAACAAAAAAAAGAAGTGATATGCCCATATTATATACTTCCTTCCAAAGAGAAAAAATTATTTCATCACTGAAAAAACATTATCGTATGTTTCATAGAGTCTGAAATATAGGATTTGCAATGATGGGTTTGAACGATCACTAAAAAAAAGTTTTAAAAAATATTGTCAATTGGAATAATTTCAAAAAAATTACGTGAAATCTTCCTTAAATTTTTTCATCCATATCACAATACTTGATACTCGTGTGGATTGCCATATGGGTTTATAATAAAATTGTGGCAACAAATTTTGTTTTTTTGAAGCTAAATCTCTTCTCCTTCCATAAAAGATTTATAGCATAAGACATTGTTTGGTAGACCATTGGAATGGACTAGCCAATTGTAGGTATAGTTATTCCTTTGTTTGGTAACACATTATTCCTAAGAATAGTTTATTCCCACGGAACTATTAATCTCATACACACGGGATTAGTTATGCTACTAAAAAATTAGTGGCTTAACTAATCCTTAAGGAATGAAATACATTTTTCAAATATATATATATAACTTTAAAAAAATAAAAAATAAAATGAAAAGTAAAGTGGCTATCCATTGGGGTTTTTGGCCACCCACAAAAGAGGTTGGGGTGGTCGCACCACCCCTGTCGCATTTTGGGTTGGTTGTACTTCAGGGGTGGTCGGCCACCCATTTTATTTTAGGATTTTTTTTTTTTTTTTTTAAATATGAGTTTGAACAAAAAAAAAAGGGTTTTCGTAATTTTGATTCAATTCTAATTTTTGCATGTGTGTTATTATCAAACTAAACTAAGAAATAAGAATAACTCTTTTATTCATTTTTTTTGTTTTTTTTGACATGTCCACACAAGGGAAGTGAGATAAGGGATTCGAACTTGTGACATCCGCTTCATTAAACGTAGTCTACAGCCTATTGAGCTAACCCTTGGGAACAACTCTTTTATTCTTAATAATAGCTATTAAAGCTCTTACATCATATATCATAAAAGCATAAGCAAAAAGTTATGCGGTAACAATTCCTTAATATTATTTCATAATCAGGTAAAATCTTAAATTCAATGCTTTTAGGAAGGATCTCTGAAGCAACCTTCAGAAATTGCTAAACCATAATTTTTATAGTTTTTTTATAATTTCTTTGACAAATGGCACTAATTTCCTTGAATAAAGTAGGTAAATAAAGAAGAAAAAATAAAGAAAAAATGTAATCGTTTGAACCCAGTCCATTTTGGAGGCAACGCGGTTATAAAATGGTGTAGTTGTGTTTATTTAATTTGTTGCCGTGGAGCCCCGTGTTGGCATGGATTTGGGTCCCTAAATCTGAAAGTTTTGGATCTCGTATGGGCCTTTACACTTCGGCCCAGTATTGAGCTACAGAAACTTAGTTAACAAAATCTACCATTTACCTCTCTATTGACATTCCAATTTCTCTTAATTACTCTACTAATTATGAATTGTCACGTCAGATTATAAATAACTCTCTACTTCATTACTATATTTCCTAACATGGCAGTTCATAATTATAAAAGCCTTTTACAAATTGATGTAGTGCTTCATAAGTGGTCATATAAATTTAATGGTTGATTTTCAAATAAGCATGGAAAATTATGAAAAGATACTAAATAACGTTTCTCTTAGCAAAAAAAATTCTTCTCAACTTAATTAATTAGCAATTATAAAAAAAAAAAATTGTAGCACGCCAAGCATTTTCCTTATATAATAATTGCAGTCTCTGTATTATTAGAAAAAATTTATGTAATAGTGGCATGATATTGCAATCTTTTCATTATTAGGTAATTTTTTTATTATTATTATGTAATAATTTCGTTCATAAAAATAAATTATAACTTTCCTCTATAAAAAGATGTAGATGCAGTATGACAATTTATCAAGGCAAAAACACAATTGCTTAAAGAAAAGATAAAGAGGAAAAACTTATGAGGCATGCAGGGCCGGCTAGACCACTAGGCGAGCTAGGCGCTCGCCTAGGGCCCCCGGCATATTAAGGCCCCAAAAAAAAAAATTTTAATATGGTAAAAAAAAAAAAAAAAAATTTAAGGCCTAAATTTTTTTTTATAAGGCCCAAAAAAATTGTTATTAAAATTTAAAGCCTTTAATCATAAAAAATAAATAATCTAAAAGGCCTCAATTTTATAAGATTTCAATTTTATAATGCCTATACATAAATTTAAAAAATAAAATAAAATAAAAGAAATAAATTACAAATCTCACCTGCCCTGTACGTTGCTCAGTGCTAAAGCACAAATTCAGAAATCCATCAGTCTAGCCGAAAAAGTTTCAAAAATTTGGAAATCCATCATTTATCAAGCACAAAGCTTGAGAAATCCCATCACTCCATCAGGCTAGCCGGCCCTGCATCAGCCCACAAGGCCACAACTTATAGGCTATAGGGGACGAAAAGTCTGACCAAAGCAGACTACATGCGTGGATATTTGGGGGTGGGAGGGCAAGCTTAATTAATGCATATGACAAATCCCATCACAGCCAGCGACGAGAAGAAAAAAATTTGACAAAACAAAAAAATCTCACAAATCCTATCAGCTCAACGGCCACAAAATCCCCAAATCTCGCCCAAAAATCTGATACGTTACCACCCCAAATCTAACGGCCAAAAAATCAGCCAATATATTGACAATAGGAGCTCCCCTTCTGTTATCATCCGAAACCTTCAAAGCTTTCAAGAATTCAAGTTCAATTTTGTTCTCAAATTTTTTCTAATCAAAAGTTCTCTCTAGTTTCATAATTCATAAAGAATCATCTCTCCAAAAGGCAAAAGGTTAGTTACCAAAATCTCTTTGTGTAAGTCGAAATTTCTTTTATTATTATTTTTATTTGATTTTTCAAAATATTTAACAACAAATTTATAACTAATTTGTAATTCTTTGTGCAGGTTAAAAGTATTAATAGATAATCTGATTATCAAGTTAATTCAAAATAATTCCTTTGCCAAATCAGGTTTTATTGTTCTATTTTTACAATTTATTTATTATAGTCATAATATATATTGTATAAATCGTGTTTGTTTAATTTGTTAATATTTTGATCAAACATGTCTACTAGAAAATATGCATCTGGTTATGAAAAACTTAAAAAAAAGAAAAAAGTAGAACAATTGATTGAATCTCAAAGAGGAGCTCTAAATAAATTTGTTATTAGCAATAAACAAAATATTGAGACTAGTGAAAATCTCATAGATGAACAAGAAATTCATCAAAAAGAATTAGAAGATAATAAAAATACTATAGATATATCTACCTCTATTGTTACAAATATTTATGACCCAGGCCAATGGAAAAATATTGATGCAAAATTAAGGGATTTATTAGTAGAAAAGGGTCCGATATGCATTAATATAGATTTTCCTAAAGATGAGAACTCTAGGCATTTTTCTAGCACATATTATATACGAAAATTATCAAATGGGGAGCAACATAATAGAAAATGGCTAGTATATTCAACAGAATTAGATAGAGTATTTTGTTTTTGTTGCAAATTGTTTAATTCAAAACCTAATAGAACGCAACTAGATAATGAAGGAACTAATGATTGGAAAAATCTTAGTGCTAAACTTAGAAGTCATGAAACAAGCAATGAGCATATTATGAACATGAATGATTGGGTTGATTTAGAAATGAGATTGTTAAAAAATAAAACAATTGATAAAAATATCCAAGAACAAATTAATAGAGAGAAAGATCATTGGAAAAGAGTATTGTTGAGAATTATTGCTGTAGTAAAGAATCTTGGTAAGAATAATTTGGCATTTAGAGGACAAAATGAAAAGACCTACCAAGAAAATAATGGAAATTTTTTAAGTCTAATTGAAATGATTGCAGAATTTGATCCAGTAATGCAAGAGCATGTTCGGCGTATTGAATATGGGAAAATTCATAATCATTATCTTGGACATAATATACAAAATGAATTGATACATTTGTTAGCAACAGAAGTAAAGAAGAGTATTATTGAAAAAGTTAGAGAAGCAAAATATTTTTCAATTATACTTGATTGTACTCCGGATGCAAGTCATCAAGAACAAATGTCTCTTATTCTAAGATGTGTTAATATTTCAGAAAATCCAATAAAAGTAGAAGAACATTTTGTAGAATTTATAACAGTAAATGATACTACTGGAGAAGGTCTTTTTAATGACATGATTGGGTTAATAAAAAAACTTGATCTTAATATTGATGATATACGGGGACAAGGATATGATAATGGATCTAATATGAAGGGAAAAGAACGAGGGGTGCAAAAAAGACTACTTGATATAAATTCTAAAGCATTTTACACACCTTGTGGTTGTCATAGTCTTAATCTTGTATTATGCGATATTGCTAATTCATGTCCTAAAGCTATATCTTTTTTTGGAATTGTACAACGCATATATACTTTGTTTGCATCATCTACAAAACGATGGAAAATCTTATTAGATAATGTGCCAAGTTTGACTCTTAAACCATTTTCTCAAACACGTTGGGAAAGTCGGATTGAAAGTCTAAAAGCAATAAAATTTCAAACTCCACAAATAAGAGATGCTTTGCTACAATTAGCAAAAACAAGTGATGATCCAAAAACAAAAAGTGAAGCTAATTGTTTAGCAACATATGAGATGGAAAGTTTTGAATTCTTATTGAGTATGACTATTTGGTATGATATTTTATTTGCTGTTAATACTGTTAGTAAAAATTTACAATCGAAAGACATGCATATTGATGTTGCTATTGATCAATTAAAAGGTCTTATTTCCTATTTTAAAACGTATAGAGAAAATGGATTTACATCGGCTATGATTTCATCTAAAGAGATTGCAACCATAATGGAAATAGAACATGTTTTTCGTGAAAAACGCATAATTCGTAGAAAGAAACAGTTTGATGAGAATGCTAATGATGAGACAACACAATCTGCTGAAGAATCTTTTAGAATTGATTACTTCTTATATATAATAGATCAAACTATTTCTTCAATTCAAAGTAGGTTTGAACAATTTCAAATATACGAAAATTATTTTGGGTTTTTATTTAATTTTAAGAAATTAAAATTACTAGATGATGATGGTTTGCAAAATAAATGTCTTAATTTAGAAGGTTTCCTAAAACATGATTTTGATGGTTTAGATTTATTTTCAGAACTAAAAGTTTTAAAAGAAATTATACAAATAGAAGAAAGTGCTCCAATTGACATATTAAATTATATAAAAAGACTTGATTCTTTTCCAAATGCATGTATCGCTTATAGAATTTTATTGACAATACCTGTTACAGTTGCTTCTGCAGAAAGAAGTTTTTCAAAATTAAAATTGATAAAATCCTACCTAAGATCAACAATGTCACAAGAGAGATTAAATGGATTAGCCATTTTATCAATTGAAAAAAAGATGTTAGAAAATCTTGAATATAAAAACTTAATTAGTAATTTTGCATCCCAAAAAGCTAGAAGAATGATTTTTAAATAAAAATATAATAATATTATTAAAAAAAAATGTATATTTTTTTATTTTTAAAAAAATAAGGCCCAGTTTTTGAATTTCGTCTAAGGCCCCAAAATTCATTGGGCCGGCCCTGGAGGCATGATAAAGGCACAATTTTGATCAAAATTTTATTTTATGTGGTCATTTAAAAAAATTTAAAATAAAATAAAATAACATAAAAAAAAGGGCCCATATAGAATGTTATTGCTTCAGAAATTTTTAATTTTTTTAAAAAAATAATAATTATAAGAGAAAAATTAGATTAAAGTTGTAAAAAAAAAAATTGTGCCTTTTATCATTTCTCAAAACTTGTAATAAATATTGACTAAATATTAGGAGTGAGGCATAAATATATGTATGAGTGAAGGTGACAAACAATTGTCAAACATAGTAAGATTTTATAGCACCGACCAACTCCTGATTTTGTATTAAATCGGCTACTTCCTGGATTCTCAAGGTCAGTCGGTCAGCAATAGGATCCGGTCCATCCGGATCCCCGAAGTCAACTCCTGCTTCCATGCCTAAAAAAACTGCATTTTCCACTCATCACTTCCAAAATGATTTTATTAAACCTTAAATTATTCAAAGAAATGAAATAAAAATAAATTAAAAAAGAAAACCAGTATATTGCTTCCTCCATAATCAACAACTAGATCAATAATCTGGACTATACTATGTTAATCACTTGTAAGTGCACTTGTTCTTGAGAGAAATGGCCATATTCATCTGTTTGGGATCCATAACTACCGAACACTCAACCCTCCTGTAGAACCTGGGCTTCACGAGTTTACCCAAAACATAGGCTTTTGACCGAACCATGAAGTTGAGTGTCAGTGGCACCGGCCCAATTGGTGCGCCATTCAAACTGCCCAAGCTAGCCCCCCCTCCATACAGTGGGATGCTGCTTCCCTTCAGCACCACTGTTATTGATCTCTGGCTCTTTCTTGATTGATAAAACTTACTTATCTGCAAATTCATAATCAAATTTAATTAATCTTACGCTAAAAAAAAAAAAGCAGAAAGAGAAATAAAGGGACATCTCTTAGCATGCAGGTGGCTAGCTTACGGTTCCAGAGGCTACAATGAGTTGTGAATAGGAGAGATCTAAAGGTATTGATTTCACATGGACCCCGAAAAATGTTGCAGTATTACGAAATGTGAGCTTCACTGTGGAATTCATGGACACCATGTTAGTTGCTACTCCTGAGAAATCCGCACCCGCTTGAACTACAAACTGATCAAATAACATGCTCTGCAATCACACATACATATACACAATCAACAATTAGATCCCAAGCCCAGGAAAAAGCAAAACCCAGATCACAAAATTATAGCTACAATCTGCTTTTTTTTTTTAAAAAAAAAAATTTATTCTGATTGAAGATGGAAATGAAATATGTAGGTACCTTCATAGTGATGATGGGTTTCTGGGAACGACTTGCACCCCAGAGAATCAAAGAAAAGAAGGAGAAAAGCACGAAGAAGCCAACAACAAAAGCAAGTAAATAGCAGCGGCGAGTGAGGCCATGTCTGCCATCGTCGTCGTTGAGAAGGCCTTCTTCTTCAATGGAATCAAACTGGTCCTTCCAGGGCTTCCAACCCTTCCTCTGGGAGCCGATGTTCTTGCGGGAGCTGGGCTTGAGGGAGGCGGAGAAGCGAGTGGAGGAGGACTCCCGGGAGTGGGGGCCGAGAGAAGAGTTGGAGTGGGAGTGCGGAGGGGAGCCCATTGGGCTGAGCACTGGGCTAGACTGGAACGAGTTGGTCGTCTTCTCCCCATCGTGGGAGTCCCTCGAAGGGCTCTGCACGTAGTAGACCGGCCTACGGGGGGACCGCCCCGGCGAGGACTGGCTCAGGCTACTCACCTCAGAGTCTGTCTTGGCCAGCACTGACATTGTTGCTAATATTCTGATGATCAGCAAGCAACTTGGGAGGTTTAGATGGAGGACTTGTATATGACTGTTTAGAGTCTCTGGAACGTAAATCTCAGTGCAGCACGTTATGTTTTTATTTTCTTTATTGTTTACGAAGTCTTGTTTGTGAAGGTCATTAATTGGAGATGGTGGATCACTCGACACACACAGTAATGGCAGTTGTCTACTTGCTGGTTTTTTTGTTTAATATATTGCCTACTCTCACTCTTTTGTTTTTGTTTTCAGTAAAACTTGATTTTTTTTACTATAAATGGTATGTATATTATATACTTACTCCAGAGTCCAGTAAAAATTATTATTTAGTACTTTTATTTTTTATTTTATTATTGGTGAAATAATTAATTTAATCAGTTAGTGACTAATTTGTAAGTTTTATTGACTTAATTATTTTACCTATTATGAAGTGACAAGTAACAAGTTACAAAGTTGTACCAAAATTTCGAGTATTTTAAGCATTTTCCTAAATAAAAAATACAGTGAATGAAAATGATGAAAACAAGAAGTAATATATATGTAATTACAATTTTTGTCACATGTTATTTATTTATTTTTTGGAATATTCACGCCAGAGAAAGAAGAGAAAAAATTCACAACCAATTAAGCGTTCTATTAGAGACGTGTTATTTATTAGGTTGTGATATAAGGAAAAGCAAATGAGCTCCATGGTCAAAGCACCGACTTAATTTGGCTGAACTGGACAAATAGGTTTATGCCGTTATGGACTTATGGCATGGGATTTGTCCGGGACTTTGGCCATACAGATGCGCGAAGCTCTGGAACATGTGTAAGCTGCCATGTTTGACACCTAATTTGGACTCCAAGTGCCACGTACTATTGGGCTCATTACACGTGTACAAACTCAGTTTTATTTAAATGCACGTGATAAGTAGTAGGTCCCAATTGGATGCGTTATAGATCATCCGTGAAATTCTGCCGAAAGTCAGAGAGAATTCATGGACGTTTTTTTTTTTTTTTTAAAAAAAAGAGAAATGCTAATACACTCATTTCTCTTTTCTATATGGTCTGACATGGCAACGCCACGTGGTAGTGCCATGTCAGGGGCCACCTTAAAAAAATTACTGGCGTAGCAGTGCAATGTTGTACTTTAATTTTATATTTTCTGGACAAAAAATAATAAAAATCATTTTATATTGAATTTGTGTGAAACTCAAATGAGCTCACAAATTTAATAACAAATCTATTAAATTTGTAAAAAGAAATGGTTAAAAAAATTAATGTGTAATATTTCTCATTTTTAATGCAACAACACGACACAAGTGATTGATTACCCTTCTCAATCGAACATTTGGGGTAAGTTGCGTTTACTCCTAATGATCACCTCCGATTTGGGATTTAGTAGTCCCGGCCACCCCGCATGATGGTTGGAGGTGGCTCCTGCCAAAAGATGGGAGGACAACTTCTTTTAATTTGACGTGTGTCACATTAATTAGGGAGCATAGAAGACATGCACTGTGAGATGAAAGTGTCCATATATAGAGTATATTATTATTTTTAGATGGATATTTGCAGTATATTATTGTGAATTTGTGATATGGGATAGCTATAATCATCATTGAAGATTTCATGGCCTGTGGACTCCATTTGGGTTGTGCACCGCGACTCCAGCTGCATGAGGACAAGCGTCGGTGTTCAAACCCTTCCTTCACGCGCACCCAAACTCTTTCTCAATGAGTGGAATCAAGCATGTTAAAATATTTTATAATTAATGGCGAGTAAAAAAATTATAAAGCCAAGATTCTTCATAAAAAAATGACTCGTCAGTCAGTAATGCGTCTTGAAAGTTGAAACATTCTAAGACCATCTTCTGCAACAAGAAAACTTTGCACCAACACTTCCAAATGATGATGCAACAAAAACACTCTTCTGATCCATTGCTATAGATGCGATTAATGGCAACATGATGCTCTCGCATTGATTTGCCTTAAACATTGGGGAAAACTAAAGGAAAAGGTAAGAAGATGGGAAAGGAACTTTAGATATATGCTGTGTTCAACTTCCATTCTGAATTCATAATGATAACAGCAAAGGGTAATGGGTATACTGATCATAGCAGCTATGCCCTTAAAAGAGATTCCGGCATGATGCTTGTCGCTGCTATTGGACTTGTCACTACATATTTACCACGCTCATCCACCCAACTAAGAGAGCCATGGATCACAACCTCTTTCAAACATTTTGGCCCCTCCAAACTCAGCTTGTAGCTTTGCTTTTCATACTTGTGCTTGAATATCAGCTTCTCTGGCTCCACCTTCACCTTTAAACCATTTATTGGAGTTAATTCTGCAGTATAACTTGACATTTCCTCTCCAACATTACTCACTGTTCTCCAAAATTCTTGCACAACTTTTGCATCCGAATTCGAATCGAAATCATTAAAAAAGGCAATGAAAGACGGGTAATTGAGATCAAGAGACCTGTTAACACAGTTGTGTGTGGACCTTGTAATGATTCTGATTTGTGTTGCCGTGTAATTCATTGCACAGAGAAGCTTTATGTAGTCCTCTGCTGTTGCATCATAGACAAGTCCGGGATCAATTGCCTTGCTGGGGTCAATGTGGCCAGCACCCATGTCTAGAGGGCTGGCTGGCAGCTCGTTGCTTGCTTTATCTTTTATGGGGCTGAAAGTGTTGTCTAATGAGCTTGCTGTGGTCACTAGGGCAGACAGGATGGCCGCAGGACTCCAATCTGGGTGCACTTCTTTTACAAGTGCTGCTACACCAGCTGCATGAGGGGTAGCCATTGAGGTGCCTGACTCAAGATTGAAGTTGCTAAACAAAGGACGTGATTGAACCTCAGCAACTGCACTGATTGGAGACCATGATGCTAGGACTAATGAGCCAGGGGCCAGAAGGTCTGGCTTTAGGACAATGGGGCATCCTGGGAATGGCCCCCTGGAGCTATAGCTATCCACCATTGGCGCTGGCTTTGTGCCAGTAACTGTCTTTTGATATATCAGGCTTCCTCTTGGATTGCTGTTCTTCTGTATGTAGTCTATTACAGTTTGGCCATCTCGCAGACCAATAAAGGCTGTTGGAAATGAGGTTCTTGTGTAGAATTCGGATGAAGGAAAATTGGAAATGAAGACAGCTCCATTAACTCTTGCAGACTCTGCATTTTCCACTTGAGTGCTTATACTAAGGTTGTCTTTGCACACAACAATCTTGTTTTTATTTTTCTTCATTTCCTCCACACTTTGGCAGCCATCCATGAAAACAAGAGGCAGCAGGCTTAGGGAAGAATTCCCCGGATACAAGGACTCAAAGGTGATTTGCATCCCATTTCCCAAAGCAAGGATTCCTTCAAATTTACGATCAATAGTACCCGCACCAACAGTTAGTACCCATGGAGCTCCATTGTTTAAGGTACCATACAGAGGCCCATCATTTCCTGCCGAAGCAACAATGACAACACCTTTTTCCATGGCTGCAAAAGTGGCTATTGCAATAGGATCATCTACCAAGGAATTGCCATCCAAGCTAAAACCCAAGGACAGGGACAGAATATCCACCCCATCTTGAATTGCCTCCTCTATAGCGGCAAGAACATCGGATGAGTAGACACCATAACTCCAAGCTGCTTTGTACATTGCTATTCTAGCCCGTGGAGCCATGCCTCTTGCAGTACCAGTGGCATAGCCAAAAAAGGATGCGCCTTTTACATAGTTTCCTGCAGCTGTGGATGCAGTATGCGTTCCATGCCCGCTTGTATCACGGGGAGATTTCATTGAAATTTTTACCTTGGGCTTGTTAGCAAGCAGACCCTTGTTGTAAAACCGAGCGCCAATAAGCTTCTTGTTGCACAAGGAAGCATTGAATTGGGTGCCAGGCACACACTTTCCTTTCCATCTAGCTGGAATTTGAGTCATTCCATCATCTTTGAAACTCTCGCTCTCAGGCCAAATTCCAGTGTCAACTAAACCAATTATGACATCCTGCCCGTAATTGGAAGATGGCCATGCACCAGAGACAGAACTCAGACCAAGGAATTGAGAAGTGTGGGTTGTGTGCATGGTAATAGGACGATCTCGGGTATAAGAAATATAGCCAGGGGACTTTTGCAGGGCCTCAAGCTCGGAAAGAGTGAGAGATGCAGTAAAGCCATGGATTGAGCTAGTGTAGGCATAGATAAGTCTAGAGGTGGTGGTGGTGAGATGATCATTGACTGAGATGGAAGAAAGGGTGGCCAAGTACCAGCTCCGGTGGCTGGAGAAGACTTTGGGAATGGCTGATGAATCCATGTGGACTATATATGTCCTAGTCTCTGCCAAATTGGAGGAAAGGTGGGATATAGTCAGTAGAATTGAACAAAGAACTTGCAGAGTTAGAGTAGCCATGGGATGGGGAGAGAGATGGCCGGCTGATCACCTGTGCAAAACAAGCTTGTCTAAGAAAAGTTAAAAGCACAAAATATTCACTTTTTCATGTCTGGGCCACTAAATAAAAGTGAAAAGAGTCACAAGACCTTGATTGTTCATCAATTGTAAAAGAAGTTCCACATTCATTGCCATATGTTGTGCTGTACGTTTCCTTTTATCCCGTTTTGTTTAGTGGGAAAAGAGGGAGAAGATGGCATTGTTTCACCCATTTTTCTTTTTTTTCTTTTTTAGAAGATACTCAGGTAGAGATGGCTAGATTAGATGGGTGGTATGGTGAAGGGGTACATAGACTTTGCTATATATATATATATATATATTTTTAAAAAAAAATCATCATTAAATTTTGTTGTTGGTATATTTATGAGAGTTGTGTCTCGCATTGTTAAATTAAAAATAAAAATAATAAAAAAAAAAAAAAAAAAACTTAATATACCTAAGTTGATGTTGCCATTAACTTAAATTTTTGGATTAGAAATGATATTCTAATATATATATATATATATTAACTTGCACACCTACCTGATTACCTCCACCATTAAGGAGGAGGTGAAGGTGGTAGTAGCCAGAGTTTGGTGGCAGTCGATGATGGTGGACGGAGGTGATGGCTGCGGCGATGGTGGCCAGAGAGGTGGCGACTTGCAACGGTAGCCAATAGACTGAACAACTTGGGCCAAAATAGGGTCAACTTGGAAAAAGAGCTAACAAAGACTTGAAAAATAGACCTGGACCAATAATAGGCCAAGTAACTGGGCCAAATATAAGCTGCTTGGCCTTTTGTTTTCTAGGAGATCAATCATATATTCTAGAAGTTTTAATCCTCCAAAGTAGGGTTGCACAAGAGGTTACGGTTCTCGGTTATTGGTTATAACCGCTAACCGCAAACACCTAAGCAATTAGCGATTATTTTATAACCGACAATTTTTAAATCCTTTTTTTATATGGGCTTTTTAAGTGTTTTGGGCCATCGCTAAACCTTTTTTTTTTCTTTTTTTTTTGGCTTATGGTATTCCCACAAAAATGAAAAGAACATGTTTTTGGGACCATGCAATGTTTTTGAATAAAGCTTGACCCGAAACATCATATACCACATTATATTTCACATACATATAGTCATATATGGCCATCCAAAATGGATGTTATATTATAATGAGCTTATAACCCGTGCAATGTGCAGGATTCTTAGGGTTATATTATAATCGTACTTTTCATTAGTGTTACGAAATTTACTTTTCATAATTGTAAGAGGAAAACTTAAATTTTGTTTAATCAAAACATTAATATCAAATTAGATAGAATTTATAATATTATTAGTGTAATACTTATTAGATTTCAATATAAATAAAACTTAAAATTATGAACATTCGAAAAAAATACTTTGGTTGTAGAAAAAAGAACGTGTGATATTCTTTGTTATAGTTTAATTTCAAAATTTAAACACATTTCTATCGAACTTTTCTTTATAGGTTGTAAAAAAAAAATCACGCCCTTTTAATTAAAAAGATATACTAAAGATTATACACTAATATATTATTCAACATATAAATCTGAATAAATCATATAAATAAACAAAAAATCTCTTAGGCGAATAGGCCTCGAAAAAATATCAAATAAGAAGCATGTTATATTGAACAATTAATAATTTTATAAACTAATGGATACTAAGCAAAAATAAGCTCCAAGATGACCATTGTGATTTTACACTTTGGTTTGGACATCGAATATATAATTGCTCATAGGATGCGAATCATATATATATATTATAAATATTATTTTTGCTAATGAAAAAAAAAAAAAAAAACCTAATCATTATGTTGAATAAAAATCTAACAATCTATACAATTAATAATTAATATACAATTATATATTTAAAAAAAATAAAAAATAATGCAATGAAATTTTTTGTTATAATCTTTATGCTTCTTAAAAAACCGATTTTTCTATTACTTTTGATTAATAATGCAATGATTATTTATTTATTTATTTATTTTTAATTTCTACATCCTATCGTTTAGTTCATCTAATTCAACTATAACATATAATATTATGTTATATACATATTAAAGTGATTAAACATAATAATACATAATAATTTGATTTGTATTATTTGTTTCCTTATTTGATTTTGACATTAATAATACTTAATTTATTATATAATTTATATATGAAAAACTCTTCAAATATAATTAAATGTCATTAATTACGCTAATTTAATGACCGGTTTTTTAAGTAAAAACCGGTTCACTCTTAAAAAATCGGTTTACAAATTATGCCTTAAAAACCGGTTTAGCATTATAATAAAAAGGGTTAACGCTACATGTCGCAATATTAAGACACTTTTGAGAGCGATTCAGTTTTTATATATATATGATATGATATGATTATTATTTATAAGGATAGACGGTTAGCGGTTATTAACCGTTTTTTCCTACCCTTAAAACTGCTAACTGTAACTGTTCTAGGCAGGCAGTTAGTGGTTATAAGCGGTTAGTGGTTGGGGCGGTATAACCACCCCGTTTGAACACCCCTACTTTAAAGTACAATATCGGAGGGTAAAATGATCTTTTCAATTTTTGTAAGAACCTAACCGGTTTCTCTAATGTAGATGATACTTTTGGCCAAAATTACGTGCCACTAAGTTATATAACAATGCTGCGCGCTCTAAATCATACCTCAATGTCTACTTTTTGCTTAGCTTGTCATATATATAAATATATATATATATTTCGGTTGATGAGAATAGTTGAATCCGTATAAAATCTAGAAGATTAATTTATGGATTATTCCAACGTTATTTTTCTTTTCTTAATTTGTTGGTTCCGGTCATGGTTTCTGCCCTTGACTAGACTGTCTCCAGGACCAGGAAGCTCCGAAATTGGGAGAAATTTTCAACCAACAAACCCAGGAAGAAGTTGAATATGTCTTTTTACCGGCCAGGTAGCTATCTTGCTGAAGGAATATTTGAAGACGTCGATCTTCTTTTCTTTTCTATCGCTTCGGCTACGTCACACGTACATGCATATACGTTGAGCAATTATTCTTCTTCCGTTCCCATCTTTGTCTTCGTTTAAGACGCAATGATGACTAATTAATATTCTTCCCAATTCAATTTGGTTACAAATTCTTTATTGTTTATATATATAACAATTGCGTATTGGAGAAACTGTGTGGTTGGGTAAGATGCCCCTAGCTTAGATGATCCTATTCCTATCACACACACATATTTATATATATATATATATATAAGGGTTGTTTTCTTTTGACTAAGATCTGCAGAGCAGGTAAAGAGCAGGTAAATTAATTTAAAATGGAATATTAACAAAGAATGGGACAACTTTAGACAACTCGATCGACCGGGTCATACCATTTTACTTTTCTACTTATTTTTATCCTAATATATATATATATATATTATCCACAGCTACAATATTTTATTTGCTCTGATCTTCATGCTAGTCTTTCTAGAACCCTGTATATACTTCATTACTTCACCGTGGGTTTGGGTAAGAGAGAGATTTCTTTGTGCAATAGAAAAATGCAAAGCTTACGAATAAATTTTATAAAAATCTTTTACAACATGACATGATATAATATAATTGAATTTTTCAAAATTTAAATTTATCTCGTTTCCAATTGTTAGAAGATAAAATCTAATCAAGTCAAATATATGCAAGTAAGACAATAATTTCATGATTTCCTCTTTCATGTTTCACGAGATTGCATATTATTCTCTATCTATAGTAGCCCCTCAACCCATGATTCATTTCATGATTTATGGGATGTGTTCCCTTCATATGTTTATATATTGTTTTATCTTGTAACATTCAAATTACTGAATAAAAATGTAGTCATATATTTTATAGGAAAATGTTAAATGTTCTTCTAGTGACCTGACGTTCTCCCAACTGTGACATGACTTTTAAAATCACTGTTGAATTTGAAATTATAATTATTGACTTTTAATTTATTTGTGATTTTAAAAGCCAAATCATAATTAGGATAACATAAAAAAAACACTAAAAGAACAACTAACATTTTCCTATTTTATATTGGTGTTCTTCTCCTTCTTCCCTTTCTTCTTCTTTCATTACAAACTTTCTTCCCTTCTTCTATATTTTTCACACCAATGCTATAATTTAATACACAATATATTTGGGTTGAAATTAATACACCAAGTTCAGAGATTTTTAAGAGTTCTCTTAGAAAACTCTCAAAAATATCTTTAAAAAAATATATATATATCCTAGAACTTTGGAGCCCCCTTAAATTCGTCCCTAATTGGCAGATATTTTAACCCTTTCCTTACAGTTTTTAGTACTTATAGTTATTGATTTAATGGCATAAAATAACATTAATTTGCACTTGACCGCTCTTTATCTTAATCAAACATAGCTTGACGGTGGGGAATATAACGATATATTCATATTTTTAACCTTGAAACGTACAATATTTTATTATTATTATTATTATTTTAAAATATCTTAAAGAAATTAGTTGGCCAAATTATAGCTGAAAAAGATAATAATAGCTGCTGCTGCTAGCCGAGGAATAGTATAAGGAACGACGCGTTTCCCTCTCTTACCAAACTCGTTTGTTCTCATTTCACATTTCACCTTTCTTGTTGCGGCAGAGCCAAAGTCAATTCTTCAACCTCTGATTCAAAACTGCTCGAGCAACCATCTTTCTCTGAACAAACCCAAATGCAACAATGAAGGCATGTCCAATCTCCTTCTTCTCATTTCTACAGTTTTTATGTTCTTTTGAGACACTCTAAGCCTCAAGTGTCATTAACACAAACACTTTCTGTTCTTTTTTTCCTTATTGCAGAGAATAAACTACTTCATCAATCTCCAAATCCAATCTCTGTTCGTCGCTGTTTGTCTGTTTTCCTGTTCCTCCAGTCTCACGGTATTTCCCTAAACTCCCAACATCACTAACACGTAATCAATGTTTCTAATTGTGGTTTATGTACTCTTGTGCTTAATTCAACTCAGATCGGAGAGACATGCTCGTCCAACGGTGAATGCGACGCCGGCTTACGCTGCGACAAGTGCGATGCCAGCGGCAACACCCGGTCCAGATGCGTTCGGGTCCAACCACTCAACCCCACATCAAAAGTGCGTCGTTTTCTTCGTTTTTTTTGTTAATTATTTTAGTGTGTTGGTTATTTTGTGATTGAATGGCATACGTTGTGCACGTGGGATGTTGTGGTTTTGTTGTGAGATTAGGTGAAAGGCCTGCCGTATAACCAGTACTCATGGCTGACGACCCACAACTCGTACGCTCTCTCGGGTGCCAAGTCGGCGACTGGTTCTCCTTTACTCTCTCCCACCAATCAGGAAGACTCGGTCACCAACCAACTGAATGTGAGTTTCTCCTAAATATGCATATTTGGCTCTGTTTTTCAAAGATTAATAAAGAAAATGTTCATTCTTTTCGATATCAATTTTTTTAAAAAAATACATTTGTTAAGAGTGTTCTTGAACTGTTTTTTTTTTTATTTTTTAAATTTAAGAAAACTATCTTGATGGACAAAATTACCACAGTTAGGAAGCTTGGTTTCCTTGATAATGCGTTTTTTAATTTTGGCTTAAACAAATGTTTTGATGTAATATGTTTGAAAAAAAATGCAACTAAACTTTAATATTACCAAACGTTTAACTTTATATTTTATAAACGCCCGTACTTTTTAAAATTACAAATTCAAACAAATCTCAAGAGTGTCTTCCGGTGCATGTGCTGTCTGAGCTATAATTGCCCGGGGATTAAGAAAAAAACGTAATCACACCAACTAACCCACCAAAATCATGTCACTTTTGCTATTTAATTACATTAGTTTTATATACTGATTTATTTTGTTTGTTTGTTAGACTTTTCATAAAGATATGTGTGTGTTATATTCTCTTGTAGAATGGCGTTCGAGGGCTCATGCTAGATATGTATGACTTCGAGAATGACATATGGTTATGTCACTCCTTCGACGGCAAATGTTACAATTACACAGCATTTGTAAGAGCCTCTTTTGATGGGTGCTTAACTTTGCAAGGATAATTTCCCCTTCTTTAACTTATTGTCCACTAACTCTGTCGTTTCCCAGCAACCTGCCATTAACGTGCTGAAAGAGATCCAAGCGTTTCTGGAATCAAATCCGTCGGAGATTGTCACCATTTTTATTGAGGATTATGTCACATCTTCACAGGGCTTGACAAAGGTCTTTAATGCGTCTGGCCTTAGTAGCTTCTGGCTCCCACTTTCCCAGATGCCCAAGAACGGCACCAATTGGCCGACGGTCGATGATATGATCCAGAAGAATCAGCGGTTGGTGGTCTTCACCTCAAAATCATCCAAGGAGGCCTCCGAGGGGATTGCTTATCAGTGGAACTATGTCGTAGAAAATCAGTGTGGGTATTATGTTTTCTTCCTAAGGCCCTGTTGTTTGTTTACTGACTGTTTTAATTAGAGGTGAAGAAACAATTTTGATGGTGTACTGGAATATCAGATGGCAATGAAGGGATGGTAGCTGGTTCATGTCCAAGTCGTGCTGAATCGTCACCCATGAACACAAAGACAATATCCCTGGTTTTTCAGAATTATTTTCCTACTAATCCCAATGCATCTGAAGCTTGCGCCGACAATTCAGCTCCATTAACAAGCATGATGCAAACATGTTACGAAGCAGATAGCAAGCGGTGGCCAAACTTTATTGCTGTTGATTTCTACCAGGTATTGGCTTGTATTCGTTATGTAAGCTCTTTCAAGAGAGCCATATCTGCTATATATATTGATTGTTGTTTTTTTTTTTGTGTGTGTGTGTGTGTGTGTGTGGCAGAGGAGTGATGGTGGAGGAGCCCCCGAAGCTGTAGATGAAGCAAATGGTCATCTGACTTGTGGGTGTGACAACATTGCCTACTGCAAGGTTTCCAACCATTTCTTCTCTCTTAGCTCTAGAAAATATTGAATATAACGGGAGGCTATAAGGCTAACTCGTAATCTGACCCTTGTTTATATATGAGCAGGCAAATGCTACATTTGGCACGTGTGATGCCCCTCCCATTGCTCCACCTCCGCCTGCTGCCGCTGAATCGTCACCATCATCACCAGGTCTTTCCAACATTGCTTACTTGGATAGTAGGCCAATGCAACTGCGGTGGTTGTCTGGGGCAATACTAGCCACTACTCTGTTTTTTTGGCTGTAATTTATAACATCTTGCTGATAACCTTCCTCTTCTATTCTTTGAACCACACGGAACATTCTTTTTTTTGGATGAGATTGATGTTGTTTCATTTCGGGTTGTGAGATAATTATGGCTGAAAATGATATTAGATTCACGGATTTGGCTTAGGAGCTGTAAAAAAAGACTACAACACATCTTCTTTGGTTTTTATGGTTCATATCTAGTTTCACTTGTTTCTCTTGAAATCTTGAAATGGACCGTTGAAAAAACTACGTGAGATATACTGTACTTCTTATATATATATATATATATAGCGTCTAAGATATTAGATACACAAGGCACACATCTTTCAATTCTGAAAAAGTTCCAAGCATTTCTTCAACACATTGGCAATTTTAAGGTGATACTCTGTAATTTGTTGGATTGTTCTCTTTAGAAGCTAATCAAATGACTAATCGCTTTCTAAACAAAAATAATCATATTACTGTCACGTAGCTATTTTTGCTGGCTATGTAGAGGGCCCCAATCAGCCAATTAAGTCTTAGTATAATTATAGACAGGGAAAGGGACCTTCACATTTTTTTTCCCTGATGTCGCCATCTTGCCTCAGTGGCATGCACCCCACTTTCATGAAATTCCTACAGTTCTGATCATATGCATCAAGAATTATTCACATCAAAGGAGCCTTCAAGACATCCTTTGCACTGTTGACATGTTAGCCTCTCCTCTGTCCCTTCCAACTCTACGTTCCTAAAACAAGATACTCAGAACCAGATCAGTAAACAGCTACAAGAAAGAAACAACAACATCAAAGGGATAAAAAGTTATGTGTTCTACGCTAATAAAGGGAGAGTAGCAGCTAACCAGTTTGTGAAAAGCAAGAAAATGGTACACTAATTATATATAGTATCATAAGGACCAAACGAGATAAATGGAAGCTGTGATAACAGTAATGAACTTCAATATATCTGCTCAAAAGATCAAGCAGGAAAAGAAATGCTCAGAAGCAATACATTATTTAAATTTCATGAAATTCCTGCTCCAGTTTGATCATGTGCATCAAGAATTATTCACTCCGTTTGAAACATAAGAGTGTTTAGAGTTGTTTTCCAAACTTAATAATTGCTTATCAAGTATATAGTTTGGTATGGTTTGATAATTTTAATCATCATTTCCTAATTAATCTGCTTAAATATAGATTACTCGTTGAAATGACTAATTGATTGGATAGTAGGTGATCTGAGCATTGTTAGTGTACCTGTATGTATTACACTGAATTTGAAATTAATTTTGAGCAGAGTTGCATACATACTTCTTTGAATGGGGTGTCTTCTGCTTCAAGAATGTGTATAACTTGTCCCATTTTTGGCCGTTTCTGTGCGTTAGGGTCTACACAACGTAAAGCCACAAGAAGAGCCCGCTTCAATGCCCTTGAAGTAGGCTTCTCAGGTAGCTTTGGATCCAATACTCCTTCTGGATTCCTGTTAGCGACCATATTCTTAAGCCACTCAACTAAGTTGACCTGAAAATTCTTGGCTTTTTAATTAAAAGCAACATGGAAGAGGAAAGATGATAAAAAGACCAACCTAGAAAAGTTTTTTAGCTGATTCCACTATCTTTGAAGCAAAGCAATATTAATAATATTGTACAAACCTCTTCTGGGGGTCGGCTATAATCAACTGGATTCCTTCCAGAAATGATTTCCATTATAAGAATCCCAAAACTGTACGCATCGCTTCTTTCGTTCAGCATGCCTGTGCTCGCATATTCAGGAGCTACATAGCTACAAGAACAGAAAAAAGACTTCTTGTTAACTCTTTAGCCACACTGGCATGCAGACTCATAAAAGCACAGCCCTACATACCCAAATGTTCCCATGACACGGGTTGTAATGTAGCTACTCTCTGAGCCGAGGAGCTTGGCAAGGCCAAAATCTGAAACCTTTGCATTCCACAGCTTGTCAACTAAAATGTTACTTGATTTTATATCGCGGTGAACAACTTTGGGTTCCAGTCCCTCGTGAAGGTAAGCTAGCCTACATGAGGCCAGTGAAACAATGCAAGGGATGAGAAGCAGGGAAAGGAATGAATATAAAAACTAAGGCTCAAATATGAGTGATTTGGATCATACCCTTTTGCAGTTCCAAGGATGATATTCATCCGATTCTCCCAAGTAAGAGGGCTGCAAGGCCCTACATCCCCATGAAGCCACTGCTCCAAATTCCCATTGTTTACATACTCATAGACAAGCATCCTATCATATAACCAAACAAACCGTTATCCACAAGACTTAAAGGTGATATATCTAACATCATTTATGAAAGTATACACATCAACTTAATATTGTTTCCAATGGGGAATTGATACACTCTACTAGCCTGCAATACCAAAGGCTAAAGTTCAAATAAGGAAGCTGTGGTAATTAGGCATAATTGAGTACCTATGAGCTCCTTCAGCACAGTAACCAAGCAATCTCACCAAATTCTTATGCCGAACCCGGCCAATTGCCTCGACCTCAATTTTGAACTCCTTCTCAGCTTGTCCCCTACAGGATACCAAATATCTGATTCATCAATCTTCGACAACAATTCATTGGTACAATAATAAATGGACACGAATTAAGCTCCTAATTTTAATAGAACTCCAAAAACAGAGTGCATTCTAAGGCAAAGGTAGCAAGAGAGCACCTGTTATTGAGCAAATTCTTGACAGCAACCTGAGTTTTATCCTCCAAAACACCATGATATACAATTCCATACCCACCTTCGCCGATGACGTTCTCGTCGGCAAAGCCATTCGTCGAGGCCTCGAGCTCTCTCAAAGTATACCAATGCCCCCACCCCAAGTGCGAAACTTCAGGGACCACCATAGCCACCGGATGATCGACAGCACGACCCTCCCCACTCCCCTGCGAAGAAGAAGACCTACAAAACCGTTCAGGATAAGAAATCCTATGGTCCTTCCCAATCTCAATGTGAATCCTGTGGTGGTATCCCAGCGGGCTCTCTTCCTCCGGAGGCGGCAGCAGCGCCTGCCTTTCGATTCCGGGAACTGGGTCGGGTTCAGGAAATGGGACGGCTTGGATTTGAGTCCTGCCTGGCTTGGACCGGGCATGGTCGACTCTGATCTCCTGGATCTCTTTGGACACAAGTGGGATCGTGGGCCGGCGTAAAGTCTTGGTTTTGGAGCGCTTTGAGGCGAGCCAGCAGAGAGAGATGAGGAAGAGAAGAAGCACAAAGGCAGCTCCAACACAAAACCCAAGAACCACCCAGAGTTTAAGGCCAAAGATTGAGGTGGTCTTTGAGAGCTGGTCGTTCATACGGCCTGGTTTGTGATCAGACATCGGAAGTGTTGTCTTGACTCTGATCCTACTTTCTTGTGGGCTTCAAATTAAGGATAACCAAAAGAAGCAGCGACAGCTTATACATGCACTGAAAGTGGATCCCTCTCCCTCATCTCTGCCTGTGTATATACCGTTAGACATAGGAAGCAGCGACAGCTGAGGCTGTTTGTCATTGTGAGTGTGAGAGAGAGAGAGAGAGAGAGTAATGGAGGAGACAGCAGCTGGCGTTGATGGTTATTATTTCTTCGGGATCAGTTTTGTCTCCTCTCCGAGTGCTAACTACGTGCGCGGGTGGGATCCTTGGGAGGCTCCAGCTCCATCCGTTTGCTTCGCTGCCTCTGAATTCTCAACCTCGCTAGCTACGACCTACTATTGCTTAACATTAAAAATGATCAATTTATATTCGAAAGTATTATCATCAAAACAGAACAATCCTGCAGGTTCCAAAAAGTAGATGAATTGCATTTCCTGCACTACTAAATCTACACACCATAAGGAAACAGTCATTATAATTTACCAATAAATTTAGCCGTGCGGATGCTATTACTTGATCAACCTAATTTTGACGCCTATTAAGTGAGAAACATAACCATCACCATTGTCTATACTATTCGTTAATGTAATAAACACCAACAATAAGTACAAGGAGGCTTTGTTTTCGGCGTCAAATTATTTCACTAAAAACAAAAATAGCTAAAAACTTTTCTTTTTCTTTTTTATTTTTTATTTTTTATGAGGAAGGGATGGAACTAAAAAATATTGATTTGTGGGGAACTGAACTATGGGGAAAATAAACAAGTTTTTTTTATGGATTTATCTTATTAAGAGAGTTTTTCAGCCCTATAATCTAAGTTGGATCCGCCTTTGATCTGAGAAGACGTGAGGAAGAGAATATATGATTGAAATAATTATGAGATAACTCTTGTGAGGCCCACTTGTCTAAATAGGTGTTCAAATAGCTCAAAACGTGTCCAAGCAAATATGTCTCGTCAAGGACCCTCTTAGCTCACCGAAAGGTGTGAGATAATGATAGATAGTGGTTTACCATATGATGAGAAGCGTTATCAAGCCCATTGTCCATTTTGCATCATGGTAGTTGGGTTTTGGAACCATCCATTTGTTTTATACGTTATTTATATCAAAGGAAGAATCCACCAAAGTGTGTCTCTGTGTTTTATTCCGGTGATTTATCGTGGGGTCAAGCTTCTACTTTTGTTAATATAATCATAATGATTTGATTTCCCATTTCAACGGCCCATAACGTTTTATTCAATGGTAGGATCCAAAAGAAGAAGAAAAGAAGAAAAAGGAAAAAGAAAAAGAAAAAAGAATCCAAAGAAGCATATTAAAACATGCACTGAGATTAACAATTATTCAATTAATTGTAGGAACAGGCATTAAAAAGAGTGCAACATGTCCACAATGTTGAAGTACTGGTCTGTCGTTTATTTGTTGGAATACTAAATTCTCAGAAAGAAAGCATTTGCAAGGTAGTTGAAATAGGTATTCATAGATGCAAGTTGGGGGTTGGGTGAGTCCATTCACATGGTATAACGTAAAAAACCAAACCCACCAAGTTTATTCTAATTTAATTGGCCCCCAATTAATTTGTTTGAAATGGAAGCAAGTTGCACGGTGTATTAAAACAAAACAAAAAAAAAAAAAAGGAATTTTTAGTATTGATTCGTCGGTGAATAACTAAAATGTTGATCGACACGTAACACGTCTGCAAGCACTTTTTAAGGCCATATGCAAGATGTCCCGACCACGAAGGTAACAAAATCTTAGGAATTAAAAACCTCAATGAAGACTGACCTTGAGGAAATACCTCGGGGATAATCTCAACAAGGACCCATAAGAAAATACCTTAGGGAATGACCTCAACAAAGATTGCACGAATACCCCCTGGGAAGAGACTCCATGGAATAACCTCAATGAAGACTTAGCAAGGACCCAGATAAAGACTCTAGGAAAGGCACTTCTACAACCCCTCAAATTGGCTGACATATTATGGTAAAGTTGAATGGAAGGTAGCAAGCAAGATGATAGAAAAGGTTGCACTTGAGCCACCTCAAGAATGAAGCCACGAGCTCGAAGGCTAAGACCAACCCATTGTGAGAAAAAGCTTGGCATCGAGGGACCGAGCCACATGTTTGACACCTAAATACCAGGTTGCAAGCTTGAAATGAATGAAATACCTCACACAGGAGTGGAGGGCAACTCAGAATTAAAGTGCCGACAAAATAAATCGAAAAGAAGAAGGCCATAAACAATATTTGATGGACTTTTATTGATCTCAAAGAAATGACCCCGACTGTTAGCAAAAACAAGATTCTCAAAGCCCAACCAACTGGACAAGTTGGCCACGATAATGCGGGGCAACCGATGATACCATAAATAAGCCTATGGCTCAAAGCCTTGGGCTCTGATTCAATTTTAAAGTCTCACATATTAAGAAATGCTTGGTATTAATATTTGTTTTTTTTTATTCATATTTTTATGATCTCATTTTACAAATCAACCATTAGACAAAAAAGCTAATAATCTAATCTAATCTAATCTAATCTAATATATATATAATAGGAGAATGTTAAGCAGAAGGGCCTAATATTGTGACACGTGGCATCTTATTTATCTAACAAATGTCTATTTTTAAGTTTTAAACAGGAGGGTTTAATAGTTTGACAAATGGCGTTTTATTTATGTGACAAATGTTTACTTTTCAATTAAACTGTGCATTTAAAACAAAACAAACAATTAAAGAAAACAAACCGTTTTTACAAATGAAAACAAACTTTTTCTACAAAACAAAACCACTAAACCAAACAGAACCACTAAAACAGTTTCTACCCCATTCAACAACGTACAAACACCCTCTCAAACAATTTCTACTCCATTATACCCTCTGGACTTAGTAAGTTTATTCTATTCCTTTTGAGTTTATTTAAACAAAATCTCCATTGTTAAAATTTCAATTTTTTTTATTATGTTTACAAATTGCCATTGTTCAACGTTATTGTTTATGTTACTACTGTCATTTATTGTTATTGTTCGATTTGTTGTTATCATTTTTGATAAATCTATTTAAAAACACATTTCATTGGTTATAGTTCAAAAATTCCCTGCAAATCCCAGATTAAAAAATGGATATGATTAAGTGGTGGAGTTATTTCCCAATTTCTTTTCTATAAGTTATTTCTATGTTCTGCTTTTTCTACATTCGAGTTTGAAGGCCAAATTTTGAACTATAAGTAATAAACATTTCAAGATATAATATCTTTAGTCCCACTTTTTATTGTTTGGATCGCCTTGAAAATTTTCAAGCCAAGATCGTGACATAATAAAAATAAACAGCCCATTTCATTATTATTTTTGCCATGTTTCATTCACAGGTGTAAAAAAAGGCTAAATTTTTCTACAGAATTCTTGGGACTGTTGGGTCTAAATTCAGTCCCTTTATCCCTATAATTGTTGAGTCCATTATAGATTGTGTTGTTAGTGGGTTAGTTTGTTTGTTAGGAGTTGTAGTCACTAAGGACGGCAGGTTTTTCTTTTTATTTTGTTCTTTTGCTTCTTCTTTTTTTTACCTCTCATGTATTAGAAAAAAACAAACTAATCAAATTATACACATACTTAAATTTTTTATTTTTTGAAGGAATATTTAAAAAAAACGAGTTTTTTTTTTTAAATGAAAAGTTTAATCTTTTATAAAAAAAAAAATTACTATTGGATTTGTAGAATCATATGGGTCCCATAAAAATTCAATAATAAATTTACCAATTCACTATACAGAGATGGTTTGTGACACATGGCATGACATTTTTCTGACAAATGCTACAACTTGACACTTGGCATTAAAAAATGGGAATATCTGACAAATTTAAAAACTTTATACGTGGCATTCAGAAATGAGCATTCCAAATTTAAATGAAACAATGTGGTCTTTCAAAGCAACCCTTATATCCCTTCCCAACAACCCTCAACCACAACCACCCTCAACTGTTTAAACAAACAAAAGATAAAACCATTGAACAGTAAATCATTCAAGACAAACCACTCGATACTTACAATTTGATTATCATATATTCGTCTTTGAAACCACCATTAACCCTCTCTCTCTCTCTCTCTCTGATTCTAAGGCCTTTAATCTCTGACAAGTAAGTCAGTGTTTCTTTTCATCATTATTTTATTATTTTATTTTTCGTATAAATTTGAATGCCAAAAAGTGAATATATAGTTTTAGTGATTGCATGAACCCTAGATCTTTTGTAATGTAGTAGAAAAAACCCAATTTAATGCATTTATCTGCACAAAACATTCTTTTGTCATTTTTCGATCTCATTCTTAATAAAAACATTGTGTTATAAAATTTTGTACCTACAAACACAAAATTCTATTTAACACTGTCATTCACAATTTCCTAAAGAATATTGTCTATGTGCGGTGAATTTAATTCATAACCAATTTCAATTTTAAAATATCAAGACATGGGGCATTTCATTTATTTGACAAGTCATTATTAAAATAAAAAAAATTTTAAAAAAAAACTGTTTTCTTTCTCAATCTCAACTGCCATCAAACATCGTTTATCCCCACATTATCTAATATCTAATAAGATTGAAATTGTGGTCTTTTGGTAGGCATTACTTGGAAATAGAAGTTCTGTTTACATGTGATATTTAGAATCATTGAATACTACTGACATATCAACATCATATTTTGTAAAAATTTTCCCTAAAAAATAATTATTTTGTAACTGTTCATTGGCAACATCATACGCTTCAAATTTGACGCCATTGTGGAACCAAGAGCACTTTGCTTTTGTTTTGTTTGTGGTTTCATGAAGCACTTTGCTTCTTTTTCTTTGTGATTTTGTTTTGCGAAATATTTTATTTTATTTTGTATTCAAATTTCTATCTCATAGATTGGCTTCTCTTCCTCTCTAATTTATATCTCTCTCATTTAGGGTTTTAAAGATCAAAATGAGGCAAGAATTAATTTGATTATTGTATATATAGAACAAAAATGCTTTCAAAACACCAAATTATAGATAATTAAGCATTTGATTGCACTAAATTTTAAGTGAAATATTCTGTCTAATTTCACATTTATAAAAAAATTTATGCTTATTTTTCTCTATATTTTTTTTCTTCAAATGTTCATAAATATAATTGGTAATGCATCAACAATATTAGAGATTTTTACTAATTTTCTATTAATGCTTTGATATATATTTTTTTCTTTATACTTCTTTTATTTTTGAAGTGCTTTTTCTGTTTTTTTAAAAATTGTATTCATGAAAAAAAAAAATTTGTTTATTTTTATATGTATTTTTGTTTTCAAATGTTGAGAAATATATGGGTTTTATTTATATTAGTGAAACGTTGTATCACTAAAAATTAATAAGACTCACACTCCCATCATGTTTAGACATCTTCTTCAAGCATACCATTAAGCATGTGTTTAGGAGAGTGAAACATTGCATTTAGTAATTTTGACTCCCACTGTGTATGAATCTCCTCCTCAATAATATGATTAAAGCTGCAAAATCTTAAAATCGATGAGATAAAAGAAGGCAACAATGATGAATGACAACAGAGCCAAATATTATAGAATTCGCTATATCTCTTTGTCTCTTAGAACAAAGGTACTCAAATTCTCTCCAACTATTTGAATATTTTATGCAAAAATCTAATGCATATGGCAAATGATTTTTCCCCAAAAAATAATTGTTTTGTAACTGTAAATTAGATTCCATGCTTTAAAACATTGTCTTCAACGTGTTTTGGATTTTAGATATTTGGTTTACATGATTTTAGATATTTGGTTTACTTTCAGAATTTATTCCATGCTCTTAGTTTTACTCATTTTACAGGATGAAATTTTTAACCTAATATTTCCTATAATTGAGATTTAATGTTAAAATGGAGCTCTTTGTCCATTAGACAGACAAATGCATTTTCGTATCATCCGTCATCTTATTCATCTCCTCACATATGCATAGCAGAAGGCCAGCATGTGTTACGAACCTAAGTAAAATGTGACACTCATTTGGGATGTACAAAATAAGGAAAATGTGACACTAATTTTTGGGTAGAGGGAGTAACAAAAGAAATAGGGTAATAATTTTATTTCAATTGTATAACATTTTTCCCTTCTTTCATATATATATATATATATATATATATAGGTGTCAATTCTGAATCAGATTATAGAGTGCACCAAAAAGTTTGTAGGACATATGAATCTGAAGATGGTTTTCGCACCATCTACAATTGGAGTGGTATGCCCGCATTGCTTACTTATGTATTGTGCAACATTGAAATCTTTTATTTGTTCTGTTCATTATTTTTCTAAGATATATACCTCAAAGAAATATTACTATTGATTATTAGGCTAAATTACATTTTATCCTACATATATACTAATATCACTTAATTTTAACTGATCGATCAGTGCAATTCATACTCTAAATTAATTGAAGTTTCAGTATGAGCTTGTTCTTTTTGTTCAAATTAGCTATTAAGCTGGATGAAAAATATATGAAATGACTAAATTGCTAGCTAGTTTACAACTTATAACAAATTAAGAGCTAGCGTCTTAAACGTAAAAAAAAAAAGTAAAATAATAATAATAATAATAAAAAAAAAAGAAGGTAAAAACTCATCATTCCTATTCTCACCCGGCCCTTTTGTAGATTGTCAATATAAAAAAGATAGAATATTTTTGTATTTCAACAAATATTTTTGTATTTCAATAATAAAGATAGATATATTCTTATTCCTCTTTTGTTGTTTAAAGGTGTAGGTAGAAATTTCCTCATCCTGAAATTGTACACGTACACTATCAAATGATCGATGGTTAGTGCAAGAAAAGAGGGGTAGAAAAAACTCTGATTTCTCGGATATCTAGGATGGGGGCGGCCCAATTAATTCACCTGTCTATGACATGTTATATTTTCTGTTTACTTATTGAATTAAAGCTGCTTGACATTGAGTTATTGCTTGATGTGCAAATGAGGCACTAATTTGCTTCTAGCTTGTCTTTTTGATCACTAGATTGTTGGGTTCATCATCGGAATAATTTCTCCAATTCAGAAACTAATGATCGGTGATAACGCTCCTCTTCGTGTGATCATTAGTTCTGCATCTCTTCTGGGGTATTAATCTGATACTAGCTAGCCCCATACAGCTCCTGGTGGTTGAGACTTGGTTTGGTTCTCATATATGTATCATGAGATCCTTAAAATTACGTAGGTGCTTAATTGCAGGCTATATTTTCATACCACAAATTAATATTTCATTTTCTTGCTGCCAAAAAACTCGATGTCAAAAAACTTATATTGTTCAAATGATGCCTTGCGTCGGGCCCCAAGAGACCTATACGATCTACTGCAAGCAGTAATCCAACTGCAGTAATGAGGAGTGTTTTCAGGACTGGCATCAATGCAACGATGAACAGATCCAGGATTTCCATTGCATAAACGTACACCTCAGCTCCATCGATCTATATATGGATATATTCATCTTAATTAATTCATCATCTATATATATATAAAAGATGATGCAAGCTAGCTGCATGCATGCGTACGTGTAGATCGAGTGCATAGTGCAGAGTGCAGATCGAGTACCTTAATTAGAATGGATTTCTCTAACAAAAGAGTGCGGTTCAATTATTAAAATTATGAGTAAAAAACCTAATTTATTATTTAAAAGGTATGAGTTCACGTCACATGTCGCAATTCTAAGAGATATTTCGGCTATTATATATATATATGATATATGATAATACGAACGAATAAATTAGTGGTGCAAATTTGTATACTGTTTGAGGGTTTTTCTACCTAATTTTCATATTAATACTAGCTAGTATTAGCAGATTTTCTTCTCAATAACTTGGAATTGCAATGGAGGCCTCTTACCTCGTGAAGAATAGCCAGAACCCATGCAAGCCTTACTGGGCTTTTGAAAGCGCCGTTGAGATGGTCGTCAGTGCTTAAAAACGTGTCCGTTAATGGTATGGGCTGATGATGATAGGGTCAGGCTGTTGTTATTGTTTTCTTATTTGGATTAATTAAGATGATTGGTGTACATAGCCAATCAAATTCCACCTCAAGAATTGATGATGGGGGGCAACTCAATGTCATTTGCTTTGAAATGTTTGTCTCAATTCACTAATCACTATGGACATGAATCAAATAGATCTGTTATTATCAGGCTATATCTTTGCTCAACACTTCCCTTCTATAATCTAATTTTACAATATTTGTGTTACATTTCAAATTTATCTTTGAGTTAACAATTGCTTAAATTTAATTTTCATATTTATTTAATTTTTAAATGATATTAATTCTATCCTGATTTATCCTTTCTCAGTAATACGATAGATTTATTTTAAGGGATAAATGCATAATTGGTTGTGGTTGGCCTAAACTACAAATCACTTCCCGTAGTATGAAAAATAATTTATGTCCCTATAGTTGACCTAAACTACAAATAACTTCCTATGATATAAAAAAATAATTTATAGGTCCTTAAAGTATGCCAAAATAATAATTTACTCATTAAAATCAAATTTCATTAAGTAAATTAACAAAATCTGTCACTTTGTCACGTCATAAAAAAGAAAAAAGAAAAAAAGTGACACATGTTATTATGAATTTTTGACTTTCAAAAAATGACAATTATGATTTTCACTTCATTTTACGTCGCTGGTCATCAGCTAAGATTATACATCAACTCTCACTTCATGTCATACTATTACAGTAAATTAACTTAATATCTTATATTCTTAAAATTTTACCTCTGTGTGTATCCTTCTCTTATCTTTCTTGCTCAACCGCTTCACAAAATGCAATCATCAAATTCTCATAAAATGCTCCTAAATCGTGGGTAGGAAGATGAAAATAAGGGAGAGTTATGCACAAAGTAGAATTTTAGAAATAAAAGAGATTATGTTAATTTACTGTAGCAGTATGACATGACAAAGTAACGAATTTTGTTAAGTTTCATAACCTAAATTAATTTTAGGGAGTAAATTATTATTTTGGCCTACCTTAAGGATGTATAAATTTATTTTTTATACCACAGAGACTGATTTGTAATTTAGGTCAACTATAGAAACTTACAAATTATTTGTTATATCATAAGAAGTCATTTATAATTTATACCAATCATAGACCAATTTTGCATTTATCCCTTATTTTAATAATTAAATTGGTAATAAGTCACTACAACGTTTACAGGACTGGTATCCGTTATTGCCGCTACTATAAGGGACTTTTCCCTTAAAAATTGATTTGATTTTGATTTTGATTTTATTCTTACTAGCATGTAACCCGTGCAATGCACGGGTTGTTTTTGAAAAAAGCGGAGAAATATGGGAAAAAACAAATCAATTAATTTATTAATTCATGTCTCATATCTTAAATACGTTCATAAACCTTCAAAAAAAAAAAAAAAACATTCATGAACCACAAATCTTCATTAATACATCATCAAATTATGTTCAGTAGCTTTATCTTGTAGTTGGTGTTTCATGTAATAAGAATTACCTAGCAAATTATGTAATTATAATTTGTAAATATAATTCTATAACAACATTAATAATGTAGTAATAGATAAATATTCATTAATAAATGTCTCATATCTTAAATACATTCATAAACCTTCTAAAAAAAAAAAAAA